>JAQZBX010016045.1:0-36891 GCA_029593785.1 Cabassous unicinctus | reverse complement strand
TATGCTGAGTCTGCCTTAGAGAGAGGCCACATTTGAATGTCAAGGAGGCTTTCAGAAGGTAATTCTTAGGCAATACATATTACTAGGCTAAGTGTCAATTTCACAAAAACAATGTTCATAATTACAACCACGAGTATCAAGGGCCTGGCATATTGGTCTGTCTTCCTTTGCTAGGCACTGCTCATGTGCTCTGGAGATTTGTATACTCTATTAGAGAACATAGTACGACTCCACAGGTTTAGATTTCAACATTCTGTCAGTTGTTGTTTGGGTCTCCACCCACTGAGATGACAACCTATGACAAGATGAACACATTCACATTCCATAGAAGCATGCTCCAAGGGCACCCTTTCCCACATATCCCCCCACTATCAATGCTCTGCACCAGTAAATCTCCCCTACATATTTACCAAGAGAACATTCCCACCATTGTAGTTTCAACCATAGACTTACAAATCCCTGGAGCACAGAGCTCACCTGTTCCTTCCTCCAGCTTTCCCCTGAGTTCCTTGGCTAGTCCAACCCAACTCCCTCACCCTGGTCAAACTTACATTCCGGTACCTTCAACCACTATTTCCCTCATCCACTGCCAAACCACCTCCTTCCTCATTATTATGTGTTTTGCCATATTGAGCATCAACTTATGAACTCGACTCCCTTTCTCTGCTGATAACCTATCTTCCCAACTCTAACTCTCTGAGTCTGTTCAATACCCTTGAGTCACATCAGTGAGATCAAGAATTATTTGTCCTTTAGTGACTGGCTTGCTTCGCTCAACATCAGGTTTTCAAGATCCATCCACATTATCATTTGTGTCAATTCTTCATTCCTTCTTACAGTTGAATAATATCCCATTGCATGTATATATCACATTTTGCTTATCCATTCATCTGTTGATGGACACTTGAGTAGTTGCCAAATTTTGGCACTAGTGATTAATGCACTATGAACTTTGGCATACATACATCTACTTGTGTCACTGCTTTCAATTCTTCTGGGTATATTCTTAGTAGTGGGATTGCTGGATAATATGACAATTCTATAGTTAGCTCACTAGGAATTGCCAAACAGTACTTCACAATGCATTCCCACTCTAAATACTGAACTGCAGTGGATGAAGATTCCCTTAACTCCACATCCCCTGCAATACTTGCAGTTCTCAATTTTTTTAATAGATGCCAGTCTAATAGGGATAAGTTGATCTCATTGTGGTGTTGGTTGCATTTCCCTAATACTGAGTGATGTGGAAAATCTGTTCATAAGCTTTTAAGGCAATTTTACTTCCTCTTTGGAAAAGTGTTGTTCAAATCTCTTGCCCATTTTTGAAATAGGTTCTTTATCTTTTTATTTTCAAGATGTAGAATTTCTTTGTTTATGCTGGATATTAGTCCCTTATCAGATAAATGGTTCACAAATATTTCTGCAATTGAGTAGGCTGTCTTTGCACATTCTTTACAAACTCTTTGAAGCACAAAAGTTTTAATTTTACAAGGTCCATTTATGTGGGTTTTTTTCATTGCTTGCATTTTGGGTGTAAATTTTATAACATTTCCTACTACATGATCTTGTAGATGCTTCCCTACACTATCTTCTAGGAGTCTTATGCTATTAACACTTACATTCAGGTCTTTGGTCAAGTTTGAATCAATTTTGTATAGAGCAGAAGATGGTGATTCTCCTATTCTTTTGGATATTTATATCCAGTTCTCCAAGCAACAATTGTTGAAGAACCATTCTGTCCCCAGTTAGTTGAATGGGTTTGGTGGCCTTCTGGAATGTCATTTGACCTTATATGTAAGGATATATATCACAAGTCTCAAATCAGTCCCATTGGTCAGAATGTCTATCATTGTGGAAATACCATGCAGTTTTGACCACTGTAGCTTTGTACTGTTCTTTAGAGTGAGGTAGACTAATCCTCCAATTTTGTTTTTCTTTTTCAATATGTTTTTGGCTATTCAGGTCCCCTTGCCCTTCCAAATAAATCTCATAATTGGCTTTTCCAATTCAGTAAAAAAATGCTTTTGTCATTATTTACTGAGATTGTGCTAATCTGTGAATCAATTTGGGTAGGACAGCCATCTTAAAAACATTTAGTGTTTCAGTCCATGAAGATGGAATATTCTTCCATTAATTTAGGTCTTCTTTATTTTCTTTTAACAATGTTGTGCAGTTTTCAGTGTACAAGTCCTTTACATCTTTAATTAAGTTTGTTCCTTGATATTTGATTCCTTTAGTGCAATTGTAAATGGAAATTTTTCTTACTATACTCCTCAGATTAATCATTATCAGTGTACAGAAATGCTACTGATTGTTGATTTTATATCCTGCCATTTGACTGAACCTGTATATAGCTCTAAAAATTTTGTTGTAGATTTTTTGTGTTTTCTACATATAGGAACTTGTCATCTGCAGATAGTAAAATTTATTTCTTCTTTTCCAGTTTGAATGTATTTTATTTCATTTTCTTGCCTAATTTCTCAAGCTAGGACTTCTAACACAATGTTAAATAAAAGCAGTGAAAATAAGTATCCTTGTCTTTTTCTAGATCTTGGAGAGAAAGCCTTTAACATATAACCATTGAATATTGTTAGCTGTTGAGGAAGTTTCATTCTATTCCTTTATCATGTTAGGAAGTTTCATTCTATTCCTTTCAATGTATTTTTATCAAGAAAGAATGCAGTACCTAGTCAAATGTTTATTACTGCATCAATAGAGATGATCACGTGATTTTTTTCTTTGGAAATCTTAATGTGTTGTATTACATTGATTTATTTTCTTATGTTGAAACATCCTTGCATACCAGGGATAAAACCCACTTCATCAGGGTGTATAATTCATTTGATGTTTTGTTGAGAATGATTAGCAAGTATTTTGTTGAGTATTTTACCATCCAGCTTCAATAGAGAGATTTGTCTATAATTTCCTTTTCTTGTGGCATATTTATATGTCTTTGGTATTAGGGTGATGTTTACATAATAGAATAAGTTAGGTACTGTTCCCACCACTTCTGTTATTTGGAAGAAGTTAAGCAGGACTATTGTGAATTCTTACCAGTATGATTCGTAGAATTCATCTTGAAGTCATCTGGTTCTGGGTTATTGTTTTGGGTTGGGAAGTTTTTCATGAATAATCCAATCTCTGCTCATGACTGGCCTGTTGAGTTCATCAATTTCTTCTTTTGTTAATGTAGATTCCTTGTGTGTTTCTAGAAATTTTTCCATTTCATCTAAATTATCCATCTTGTTAGTATTCAATTTTTCAGTTTCCTCTTATGATACATTTTATTTCTATGGGATCAGTGGTGATATCTCCTCTCTCCTTTATTATGTATTTGAATCTTCACTCTTTTTTTATTTTTTAGTCTAGCTAAAGGTTTCTTAATTTGATTAATCATTTCAAAGAGTCAACTTTTGGTTTTCTTAATTTTTGTAGTGTTTTTATTTATAGACAATTTCATTTAGTTCTGCTATAATCTCTGGTATACCTTTCCTTCTGCTTGCTTTAGGTTTAGTTTGTTCTTCTCTTTCTAGTTCCTTGATAGTTGTGTTTAGGCCTCTGATTTTAGCTCTTTCTTCTTTTTCAATATAGATATTTATGGCTTTAAATTTCCCCCTCAGCACTTCATTAGCTGCATCCCATTGGATTTCATAGGTTGTGTTCTCATTTTCATTCATTTCAAGGTACTTGCTCATTTCTATTGCAATTTCCTCCTTGACTCACTGATTATATAAGAATGAGTTGTTTAATTTCCATATCTTTTTGCCTAATTTGCTTCTCTGCCCCTTACTGATTTCCAGCTTCATTCCATTGTGGTCAGAGAAATTATTTCATAAAATTTCAAGCTTTGTAAATTCATTGAGACATTTTCTGTGACCTAGCATATTGTCTATCCTGGAGAATGATTCACGTGCATTTGAGAGAATGTGCATCCTGTACTTATATGTAATGTTTTGTATATATCTCTTAGTTCTAGATACTCATATGTATTTTTCAAAGTCTCTGATTCTTTATTAACCCTCTTCAAGATGGTCTGTATAATGTTGATAATGGTGTATGAGTGTCCACCACTATAATTGTAGAGGCATCTCTTTTTCCTCTTAGGTTTTCCATTGTTTGTCCCATGTATTTTGGCTAGTTGTATAAATATTTATGATTGTTCTTTCTTGTTGATACATTACCACTTTTATTAATATACAATGTCCTTCCTTGTGTCTTACAATAGTTTTTTTTTATTTTAAGTATATTTTGTCTTATATTAGTATAGCTACTCCCACGCTTCCCTGGTTATTTTTTGCATGTAAAATTATTTTTAAGCATTTCACTTGGAACTTTTTTGAGTACGTGCATCTAAGATGACTTTCCTGTTGAGAAAATAGAGTTGGGTCATATTTCCTTATCCTTTCTCCAAACTGTGTTTTTTATTGGAGTGTTTCATCCATTAATAGTTAATGTTATTACTGTTCAGACAGTACTTGCATTAGTCATGTTTTCTTTAGATTTATATATGTCATATTTTGTTTTTATTTATCCTTTTATCATTTTTGTTATTGTTGCTAAAATTTTTCCTTTCTCCACTCTCCTCCAATGCTTTCTCTATTGTTTTTTTTTTCTTTTATCTTATAGCACTCACTTTAATATTCTTTGAAGGTCAGGTCTCTTGTTGACAAAGTCTCTTAATTTCTGTTTATCTGTGAATATTTTGAATTCTCCCTCAATTCTGAAAGCCAGCTTTGCTGATACAGATTTATTGGTTGGCAGTTTTTAATTTTCTTTTAGCACCTTAAATATGTCATATCATTGCTTTTTAGCCTCCATGATCCCCAAACATTTCAGGTATGGAACGTGACCTTGAAAACAGGAAATTATATCCATGCAACATATCTGCAGGTAGGCCTCATCTGTCATCTTGTCAATGATAAATTTCATGTGTATGAAACCAAGTCATACAAATAAATATTTGGGAATGAAATAAGTCATGAATTCAGAACAGTGACCAGGCTACAATTATAGGTGTGATTAAACATTCACCCAGTAAAAATTTTGGAAATTTAATTTTAGAAAAAATTTATTTGTCCTCAAAATTATAAAATGAGAACTTATACAAGAATAATAAAAAAAATCATGGCCATATCCTTGTTTTTGAAATATAATGAAGTCTTCCAAAGTAATGAAATAGCTATGAAGTTGAGATGACACAAAATATAGAATCTGTTCAAGGGAATAACACACCATGTTAATTCAACTAGCATGTGAAAATTTTTTCTAGAGATAAAATGAATTATAAATGATTAATTCAGAATTCATAGAGAATTAAATTAATAAATATTTATGAGCAAACTTTAGCAGCCTCTTCTCCTTCCAGCAACATTGTGCTCACACTCTGGAGATCCACTACAATTTAATGTCTTGGGAGAAGATTTCATTCATAGCCACACAATGATTCAATATGTGTTATCTCATATGTGAAAGAAACCCTATATCAGAGAATAATTTCAATAAGTCCCCAGTGACCAGTTATCCTTTAATCAGTGTAATCTAATCCACAACAGAAATAAATCATATAACTGTCATCAATGTGGGAAAGCCTTCAAAAATATTCTGAACTTAGGCTATATGTAAGAACTCACAATGAAGAAAAAAATACAGGTGTCAATTATGTGGGAAAACTTTAAGGAAATCTTCCAACATTAGACAGCATGAGAGAATTCACACTGGAGAGAAGCCACACAAATATCATGCATGTGGTAAAGTCTTTAGACAAATGTCTTCACTTAGACAACATTAAAAAACTCACACTCTAGAGAAATAATACAAATATCATCTAAGTGCAAATGTATTTAGACAAAGTTCTTCCCTTAGATAACATGAGTACACTCACATTGGAGAGAAACCATGCAAATGTCATGTATCTGGGATAACCATCAGTAAATCTGTGCTAAGACAACATGAGGACACTCACACTGTAGAGAAACATTCTGAAGGCCATCTTTTTGGGAAAACCTTCAGTCAAAGTTCCAATCTTAGAAAGCATGAGAAAATCAAACTGGAGAGAAGCCATACAAATGTCATGTATATGAGAAAGTCTACAATAAATCTGTGCTTAGGCAACATGAGAACACTCACACAGGAGAAAAACCTTTTGAATACTGTGTAAGTGGGAAATCCTTCAGTCAACATTTTGTGCTCAGAAAACATGAGATAATGCACACTGGAGAGAAACCTTATGAATGCCATCTTTGTCGGAGAGCCTTCTGTCAGAGTTCTAACCCTAGAAAACATGAGAGAACTCACAATATAAATGTAATGAATATGGAATAGTCTTCATTTATAGACTATTGTTTAAACAAATGAGGAAACCTACACAGGAGTATAATTCTATGTCAGTGTAATCTATGGTAAATGCTTTAATTTGTATTTTAGAAATGAATGAATTACACTTGGAAGAACTCTGTCTATATTGACCTGGAAGACTTTTATGCTGAGCTTCTGCCTAAGTGCGCAGAAGATAAACACAGGTTAGTAATAACTCCTACAACAGAAAATCAGAAAGGCAAATCTTTAAAAGGAGCAGAAGACTAGGTGAACAGCAGATAATTTTTGCTGGAATAAATATTCCATGAAATAAGTATGAAAAATACTTACATCTCAGTGTAATGAATGGAGAGAAGTCTTTAGTGATTTCAAATTACATCATCAGCATGAACGTTTTTATACTGAAGAAAAGACAATCTTAAAATCAAATTGTATAAATATTCAGCTAGTGTTCACATGAGAAATATCAGAAAGGGGAAAAATCATTAACAAAACATGCTTTCCCATGGTATTCAGAATATTGCCTAATTACTTTTTATTGACAAATAATTAAGATAATGTAAGATTGTGAAGTGATCTGGTTATGTTGCATGCAGAATTTTGGAGCAATTAGTAAGAAGAATATGAAACTTTTCTCCAAATCAATACTTACAAACATATGTGAAGTAAAACTGTTGGTGTAATTTGTCTAATATGATTCAGATTCCATTTTTTATGCAATATTAGATTAAATTATAATGACTGGGGTGAATCTGAAAATAACATTGAATGTTAACTAAATGATGGACAATACAAAATGGTGTGATGTAACTATTATATATGCTTAATATGTATGTGCATAACAGTAATTAATGGAACATGAAAAAATAGATAAATTAATAATATCTGGGTGGTGCCTAAATTTTCACTTTTAAATGTCATTATTGCTATTTTAAGTTATATAGGATGAAAATTAATTTAAATATTAGAAGGAAAATAATGTTGTCAGACACTGAATAGTATGGGTATCTGGGAATGAAAACTTTGCTCAAACTTTAATGAGGAAATGTGTTATTCACTACAATTAAAATTAGTTGCCAAGTGACTTTTGGCAAAAAATGCAGAGAAATCTCAGGGGATGAGGAGGTGAAACATTACTGCAGATATGAGGTAGTTTTCATTTTCAAAATTCCGTAGAATTAATAAGGTATACATACCATCATTCTTAATTAATTCAATTAGCACTAATATTTGTTGATTCATTTGGCTTATTTTTCTTCCAAATACCCACTCTTTGTGCAGAATAAAAGATACTAACATTTAAATGCCTCAGAGGAAAAAAAGTTTGACAAGAAGTAGGCCCATCTTGAAAGTATACCAGCATGATCATGGGCAGAAACTGTATAATACGTTTTGGCTCTTCTTCAGATCATTTATTTGAATATCACATATTTATTAAGGTTTTCAAATGATCCAGAACCTGAATTTTCTGGGGACTAATTGGTAAAATATGCAAGATTTCCACCTTCACTGGTCTTATATCCTAGTAGAAATGAAACAAAAATAAACAATAAAATATAATGTGTGAGATTCAATCATGACCTAGGATTCTGGGGATATCCCTGGTCAGAGTAGATACTGTAGGCTTTAAAGATGGTGGAAGGAACCAAAAGCCACGGAATGCTGAAAGCTACCAGAAGCTGAAAAAGGCTAATGAAAGGAAGTTTATAACCTGAAATAGACAAGAAAATGGATTCTCCCTTGTAGTCTCCAGATGGAGTGTTTTCCTGTTGACTGTAACATTGATCTCAGACTAAATCAATTTGGACTTGTGGCCTAAAGAATTGTAACAAAATAAATTCTAATTTAAAAATGAAGTAGTCCTTATAACACCTTGATTATTTTTAATCTCCTCTCACCCATTCTTTCATTCCAATATGCTATGTGTCTTTTATTGCAGGATTTCCTCTTGTTCTTTATGTTCGCCAAGTATCTTCTTATCCTCTACTTCTTTAGCCATATTTTACTTCAACCCCTTGAATTGATTTAGGATATTTGTGTGATTGTCACTGATTCATCCTCTTTAATCCTGTCTCTCAGGATTTTTGGTTTGTTCCTTTAGTTGAGCCATATCTTCCTGTTTCTTACTATGACTTGCAATTTTTGCCGATGTCTAGGCATCTGAATATATTAGTGATTTTACTCTGACATTCAATTTCTCTCTTTCCTAGTGGTTTTGTTTCACAGCTCTTTTTTATTTTTGGTTCAACAAATTCTAAGTCTTTAAACTTGCCCAGCTTATGTTACCAAAATAGATCCAGGGACTCACAACTGCAATGCAGATCTTCCCTCAGCAGTTTAGTACAAAAGATACCTATAAGCAGTTTTTTCCCTTGGAGATTCTTGGCTCGATGTCAGATGTGCTCATCAACAAATATTTCCAAGGAGGTGACTCTTTCAACATCCACTTTCAGGTCATTCTTTTCTGGTCAGAGTTGAGAATCAAAGTGGGTTTTCTTGTCAAATTAGCTGAGTGGAAATCTATCTCTGACACACCTCTGACACACCTTAAGTCTTCCCAGGGAGGAAGACCGCTGTTTTCTCTGTTGACTGCAGTGTGCCACAGGTTGTTTTCAGACTGATTGCTTTGAGAGTCGGGGATGGGTGTCATTTCCAGACCCTGGGGGTTAGTAACTCACTCACAATCTTCATTTTCCCTTCTTAACCTCTTTGTCCCTCACCCTGTTCTGGGTTGTGCAGCCTTCTCCTGGCCTGCAGAATCCCAAAGCAGATCCTTTGGGCAGTTTATTTGCTCTTCCTTTGCTGTTTTGTGAGAGACATGAACCCTGCTTACCTATTCAGATATCATCTTCTTGGAGGTCCTTCTTTCTTCTTTTTTAATATAAGCATTAAGGGCTATAAATTTCAGGACTGCCTTCACTGTATCCTATAAGTTTGGGTATGTTGTGTTCTCATTTTCATTTATCTTGAGATGTTTACTAATTTCTCTTGCAATTCTATCTTTGGCCAACTTTTTATTTGAGTGGATTTTAATCTCCATATTTTTAAAAATTTTTCCAATTTCTTTACTAATTTCCTATTTCATTCCATTATTATCAGAAAATTGCTTTGTATAGTTTCATTCCTTTTTAATTTATTGAGATCTGATTTATGACCCTAAATATGGTCTATCCTGGGGAAAGATACATGAGTACTTGAGAAGATATTTTAACAGAGTTTCAAGGTATGCCTCATTAAAATGTATAAATGGGTTTTTGACATTTTAGAAAGCTATAGAGATTTATTCCCTCCCTTGCTTTTGTCCTCAATAGAAAGGCACACATGAATAAAGAGTGGATTCTAAGATTCACTAAGCATAATTGAGATGTTCTAAACCCTTCCAGATCTATGCCCTGCTGGTCAGGTCCTCAGTGGGCACATAAGCTGGGAAGGAGCTGCCCCTCCACTAGGGAGTCTTTAGTCAATTTCCAGGTTGATTTTATGCAAGTGCTGATCATGCAACTCTTCAGGGACAAAGTGAGCCTTTCAGGATGAGGAATAAGAACATGTGACAGGTTGACACAGAGGCCAATAGTCAAAATTGGGCAGGCAGAAAGGGCCTCCGGTCCTCATGTCTGTTCATGGATATCTTTGCACTTTTTAAACGGATAGGAGGGAAGTTTGAAAAGCCTTTTAGGTTCATCCATGCCTTCACTGACTAATTAGTATAGAACTAGTCAGAAAGTGTGCTATCAGAATAGAATTCTTTTAAAAAATTGCAGAATCTTTTTTAGTAACCAGGCTTAGGCCACACTGTCCATTGCCCTTAGATAGAGATCTCAGACCTACAGATGTTAGAGCACTAGGGGCCTTCAGTCCAGTTCTTTCCCTTCTTGTGGTCAAACAGTCACTTCCCAGGCCACTGTTTTTTGCCATGAACAAATATAACCCCTTTTCATCAGGAATCACATTTAGCTGGGATCCTGGTGTACCACCTGGCCGAGACTGAGCAGGGGGAAGCCCTTCAACACTCCAGGAGCATTTGGAACCATGGGCCAGTACATGACGGCCTTAGCCATCTGGGGTTTCTTGTTTAGTGAAGTAGTCTCAGGTGTAAAGGTAGATTTCTCTCAAAGACTAAGTTGGATGAACTCTTTCCATAAATGTGGGTCTCTCCTGGGTGACCCTCACTGCACTCTCAGCCAATGGTAAACCTAAGATACAATATTATATCCATCCTCTACCATAATGTCATGCACTAGTGTTTTACTAAGGAAGAGGCATAAACTCAAAATGCTATGCAAAGGCAATTTTATTTAATCAAGTGAGTTTGTGGTTATATCAAAATATTATAACAATTTAGTAATCACTAAAGAAAATAATCAATTAAAGACATAGGAAATAATGACAATATATGCAACAACTCACCAAATCAGGTAAAAGCACAACATCTGGTATCTCATGAGGCTGGGAAGTCCCTTTTGATAGCTGGCCAGAGTCCCATTTGGAAAAATAGTCCCAGGCAGAGCTTTCTCTCCTAGGTGAGAGTTCAAGTAGAAGCTTGGGGACTATCCTCTTTTAAGAGGTTCTGAACCTCAGAACTCCAATGAGTCTTGAAACTTGTGAGGATTGACCTCATTGAAAAGAACCAAATCCATTCAGTAGGAGGTCATCCTTCTGCAGGAGAGATACAGTTTCTTGAGGGGTATTTTGTTGTATTCTGTTCATGGTACACTAAACAGAAACATAAATGTTTCAATACACATGAGCTTTAACTTCATGTTAACCTTACAGGGCATATGTGCAACTACTATGTCTGGTGACTTGCTCCTTCTAAACATTTGTTTTTATTTAATAGGTAGCAGTATTGCCTGCATTGCGGCATTAAAATTTCAAACGGTCAAAGGATAAGTTAATCATTCACAATTCTACACTGAAACAGTAGAGACTATTGGTTAGAAAGCTTAGGAATTCACAATTTTTAAAAATAATAATTTTCTTATAGTACATCAACTAGACTATTAAATCTTTTCACACACTTTCTCTCTTCTCAGGAACCTCCTGATCATGTGGATGAAATTTCTTGGACACCAGGGCATTCTTCCAGGCTCTGGACTAGCCTTGCAATCTGGCATTTGTCTTTGAAGGAAAAGCACAGCTATATCTGTTCTTCAATTAACAAAACACATCCTAGGACAACTGTGCCATGTCAGAAAAGGCCTGGGTTTTTTGAGTCAGGTTTTGTGCTCAACCTGTTGTCTGTCCTGGAAAAGCCAACCTGGCAGAGTTGGGCACTGCTGAGTGTCTGGGTGACACTTGAAGCCATCAAAAAAGAGGGGAATAACTAAGAAGCACCCACAACTGACAACTCAGAATTGCTTCACAATTGATATGACTCTCACCTTTATAGGTGTACCCAAGGTATGATGATCTAAACACTTAAGATTGGCTCAGTTGTCAGATAATCTCTCAGGATACATTGGTAGAATCATGACTGAATGTGTAAAGTGATCATCCAAGTCAGTGGACTTCAGAATCACACAGCTTCAGACTCCACCTTGGCCAGTTTTGAGCTTTTTATAATTTTCCCTATCTTAGTGCTCATGCAATTCTATAGTTCCACCTGAAAACTACAATACCTTAATTGGTAGTCAAAAGAAACCTCAGCATGAGAAGTAGAAATTATTTCCTCTTTGAATAAACTTGGGGAAAGGAAGCAGCTGTGCTAGGTCAGGAAATTGTCCTTGTAAATGTAATAAAGACACCCACATTTTAGAGGTTGTTGTAATATCCCGTGAAAGTACCTTCAACCCTAAGTCACAGGAGAGCTGATGGGATGTCTCAGCTGTTTTCCCAATTTAACGATCCTGAAATGTATGTCTACTCTGTGAAAGAATGACTTACATGTTTACTTCAATAAGCCAGATAAGGTATTTGACCCTTCAAATGTCTTCCACATAAAATATACTAGTGACCTGGTAAGATTTCTTATTTCAATGACTGCTGAGACAGACTGCATCTCATTTAAATTGAGGCAGGAAATGAAAGAAAAAAACACAACTACCAGGGTATAACAAAAATGGGAATTTAATGTAATATTTAGGTCTAATATTTGTTATTAACAACAAATACATATTACCCCTTACCAATTGATAAAGTATTCTTTTTGTCTTTTAAACAGAAATTCAATTGACCCTCCCCTCAAGTCCTCCATGTCACTAAATTCTGTCACTTGTCTCTCAAAGCCCAGTAATCAATAATACATTCCACTTGCAGGAGACTGAGGGGGCCTGGAATAACACTGCCACCCCCCTGGTATCCCTGTTCTAGCTACTCCATGGACATTGGTCTTATAAATGAAATCTCAAAACTCCTTTACAAATGGGAAAATAAATATACTCATGGCCACAAGGTCAGTGAGGTGGGAGTCAGTGCCCTTCTTTATAGAAGAGAGGAATATAATAAATATCAAAAACCACAGAACACCCAGCAATCCTTATCCCAAAGCCAGGAACCAGTAAAGAACTTTCCAAGAAGATTTGTGAGTCAGCTGCTCAACACACCATGCTTTATCCATAAATGTTCATAGTAACCTCAAGAGGTTTATCTGTAGAATGTGGGTTCCTGGTTACCAAGGTTCCAAGTTCTGTTGTGCTATATCTCCAAGGAAATGATGTCACTTCATAGGGTCCATTTACCTGTACTCTTTCTTTGGACAAAACATGTCATAAGTCCCCTTGGGTGGCTGAATCTTCATCCTCCTTTCCCGTGACATCTACTTGAGTCTATATTTACACAAACACATTATTCCCCATAGTCTCACAGGAAGGCCTGGGACATTTAGGTCCCCTTGATTGAGAAAGAAGTGGATTAAGACTCAGCTCTACTTCTACTTTTTCTATGAGCCTGGTCAAGTAATTGTGCCTCTTGGGTTTCCACAGTCTCCCCACGTGAACCATGGGTACATTCTAGCACCTACTTCCCAGAGACTTTATCAGGTGTATAGTAATGTTATAAAACTCCAGAGCTGCTTTCACCTGTACATAATGCATGAACTTAAAATGGAAGGGTTTATAATTGCCTGGCAGGGTATGTACCATGATCATGAAGGTGGTTTTCCCAGGGTGAAAATTATCCTCTGCACTCCAGATGTGCTGACCCGTGTGATTTCCCCATATGCGGGAAACTCTACTGCATAATTTGTGGTAGTCGGGGACTGCATTCATGCTCTCCCCTGGGAAAAAAAAAGGAAGGGTTACCACAAGTAAGGAAGAAAACTTGTGGTGTTATCTAAGGAGCCTCACCTTGGATTACATATCCTTATGTAATGCCTTCCTCTTGGATGTTACTTGGATTTAGTCATTCACTTCTAATCAACATATGGCCAAAGTGACCGAATGGCATGCACAATATTTACTAAAATTCTCATACTGCCCATTAACTGTTTTCCTGATATATTTAAATTCTTTCTCTGTATTTTCCTTCAACTCCTTGACCGTTTTTAAGAAGGCTTCATTTGATTTGTCCAGATTCTTGTCTTTTTCATTGGTGTTTTCTGGATTTCAATCTTCTTCCTTTCGATGGGTCAGGATTTCCTATATCTCTGATTGTCTTGTATTCTTTTTTGTATACTGTATATTTTATTATTTTAAAACAGATAATTTATAAGCTTTGGTGATTTATGAATGTGTTTTGAAATCTAAATACCAATTAATCAAAATAGGCTTGATTGGGAGGGATATCTCCCAAATAAATTGTTACCATGGCCTTCTTCCTGAAATTCCAACAACATTAATGTCCTGGAAATTTTCTGCATCTATACAGTCTCTATTAGCATGTTTGGGTGGAAACACTTATGTGCTCCCACTTTTGCAGAAGAGAATGAAAACTGCCTTTTCCCTCAATATGATGTAACTGCACATGGGGAGGGAAGTATCCATGTTTCCTAGAACAGGAACACAGCTTCTGATGTAGATGCATCCATTTATCCCATCCTGCAGTCATTTCACATCCAGATTATTTACCTGCAGAGACCTGGCAACACTTGGTTACAGTACTGGATTTGATATTTCCCAGGCAGTTTCTGAGCTTCAATGGAAGGTACTCAAGGCAGTTTAGTGCAGATTCCCAGAAGAGGCTATAACTGTGCTCTGATAGTTTCCTGTGCACCAGGAGCCCGATTGACCACAAGAAATGAAATCTCTTGCCTTTGTCCCAAAATACACTACTAGACTTTAATCATTACATTAAAAAACAGATATTATTAAAGCTAGAAAATCCTATAACATTAGAGGTGGTGAGAGAGCCTCAGGCTTCTCTCAAATCTTCTTTTACTACCCAATCACTTGGCTGTAAGTTTAGAACTGCAGGGTATTGAAGGACCTCAACAGTCCTTCACTTCTCCTAATGCAGAAAACAATAAGAAACTATTTGAGAATCGTAGACAAGGAGGCAGTCATTTTTTTTTTTTATCTTCCTTTGGGTTGGCCAAGTTAATGTATGCTAAACTGTGATGATATCTTAGAGTTCATAGTTACAATGCAAGTCTGGAGAGATAAGGCCCAAGGCCTTACAAAGGAATGTTTTGTCCCCTCAAACTCTAAGTATGGGTCCAACAGGGTCTACAAGACTACTCTGCAATTTAGGACTGTAGCAGTTTTATGAATCCCAAAAGGACATATTATGTTTGTAAACTAATCTATTCCTCTGGGTATGATTATATTAAAATCAGTTGAGGTGTCTTTGATTAGATTAACTGTTAAGACTGCTTTTAGGCCATTTTGATTTGACTATGTCAGTTAAGGCATGACTCAGTTTGAGTCCTCACCCCCTTTCTGGGTCTGCTCTATATGGACATTTAACAAGACATACAGAAAGAGAGAGCTCTGTCATTTTTGATCCTGCCATGTGACAGAAAGGAAAAGGCTGAAACACCTGTGGCTCCAGGGAAAGATGAGCCATTCACCTGACAGATTACAGCTTACAGTGTGAAGAGAGTAGAGCATCTGACACTGATATAGAAGGAACAGAGAGAAACAAGTCCTACACCAGGAGAAAGAGGACTACAGGATCACTGAAGTATGAAGTCTCAAAAGACTGGATCTACAGAGCTCAAGAAGATGAAGAAGCCCAGAGCAGAGTAGAGACCAGGCAGAGATCACCCACCAACTTGCTAGAATACATGGCACCTGACTTTGGTAAGAAAGCACCTCTTGTGTTGCCTTGGGTTGACTTTCCTTTGCCTTGGTATTGGAAGCTCTTATCCCAAATAAATACCCTTTATAAAAGCTAACAGATTTCTAATACTTTGCATCTGCACCCCTTTGGCAGGCTAATACTATGATGATTTTTATCATTAGGGTCACTGTTACAAACTGCCACAAAAATGGAGTTGTGAAACAATAGGCCAGCTCAAGTTGTTTTAAAAATTGGGCTAAAAGTGGTAACAGTACAGGTATTACTCTGTGATCTTGACTTTGTTCCTGCACTTTACACACAGGAGCCTCTGAATCAGGCTCCATCTTCCTCCTCTTTATGTATGTGATAAAGGGGCAAAGATAGTTTAAGACACATACCAGCCAAAGATAATGATGGCCAGTGACAAGGGGAAACAAAACTCAGGCAGTCCAACTCCAAAGCAACTGGATGACAACTTTTTTTTTTACACTGAACACCCAGTGAAATTTCTGTGAGGAACACACACAAAAAATGATTATCCCTTATTTTTCTGGGAATAAACTTCACCTTAAATTTAAAAAATAAATATATGATATGAGGGGTATGGGATTTTTCCTTTTGGAATAATGAAAACATTCTAAAATTAACTGTGGTGATGAGACCACAACACTGTAATGAATACAAGAGCCACTGAGTGTACACTTTGAATGGATTGTACAATGCATGGGTCTGTATAAGACAGTGAATCCTTTGGTGGAAGATGAAATGTGGTTAACAGAAACATTATCGCATGAACTACAACAAGTATATAGTACAATACTGGGTGTCCTTTACTGGGAGGGTTGGGAGAACATTAAGTCAAATGTAAGATATTGGCTATTGTTGGTAGTAATGTTTTGTGATGATCTTTCATAGCTTGTAACAATTGTTTCATACATTGCAAGACAGTGGTGGTGGGGTAATGTATGGGCACCCTCTCTGATGATGTGCATGGTTGTTTTGTAAGTTCACAATTTAAATTATACACTTATGTTTATGGAGGTTCGTGGATGAATGATAAACTTAAATTTTAAAAATTTTTTAAAAATGTTATTTTGTGTGAAAATAATGGTCAAAAGCAGAAAACACCCACTGCATTTCGGTACTAAATAGGACAAAGAGGAAGAAATTTTGTCACCCTTATGGATAATATGCAAAAAGAAGTTTGTTGAGGGTTGTTTACTCTAAGCATGTAAATCCCCACAGACTGCACAGGGAAGGGCTTCTGAAGGGTGGGTTCCAAACTAATGAGTTGGAGCCCACAAAATCCCTGTGCCTAATCAACAAAGTAGGCCTCTGCAAACCCAGCTGCTCTTTGCATCCTGACCTGGGGACACTGAGTTCCAGGTCTTCTCTGTTTCTAGCTGCTGTTGTGATCCTGAATGTTTTACCCTCCATGATCCCCAACAAATTCACTGGTAAAGTATCAACATCTGACTGAACAGGGGAGTGTGGAAGTGGGGTAGAGGAGTGGAGGATTCTGGGCCTGTGAGGTCTCTGTGGAGTTTGTCAGGCAGAGTGGTCACATAGGTGGGCCAAAAGGACATCAGAGAGATTCCATTGTGATGCACTGAGAGCTCAATCATGGATTGGCCAGTTCTGTAGACACAAACAATGATAAAAAGCTCAGACCCAGTACCTGATATGAGCCCAGGAGTCTGGGAGCCAGAGGATGCTCCATAGGCTTGTTCCTTCTTCTGGAAATTCCTTCTTTTACCTCTCAGCAGATTGCTCTGCCCACAGCCTCACCTGTGTTTAAGTCACAGACTAATGTCTCATGGGCCCAAACACATACACCTTCTCCACCCTTGAGACATCAAGCTGAGACCTGATGGAATAGGGGTGGAAACATTAAAGTTATGTTTAAATTTAAATTTTATCACATACTGCAAGTCATGAATTCATTTTTTTAGCCATTAAAAGAAAGCTAGAACTTATTCATGATGAGGGTGAGATATATGTGCCATTCCTAGACACAGGGCTAGTAACTTGCTGTTTTCATTTGGCCTCTTTTTCTCTCTGTCCCTTTCCCTTCTGGATGATGTGCAGCACTTTCCTGGTCTGCAGATCCCTAAAGCAGCTCTCTCAAATAGCTTTTTGTCCTTCCTCTATTGTTTTTATGATAGAGTTAAGCCTTTTCTACTTCTAGTATTATATATTGCCTAAGAGACACCTACTGAAAGCCTGCCTGTTGCTCAAATGTGGTCTTTCTACCCAAACTCAAGATATAAATGCACTACTTCCCTGTGGCAGGGACATGACTCCTGGGAATGAGCCTCTTTGGCACTGAGGGATCATTACCCAGTGCCAACTAACAATGCATTTGGAAAACGACCTTAACCAAAAGGGGGAAATAGTAAATACAAATGAGTTTTTATGTCTAAGCAATTTCAAAGTGAGTCAGGAGGTCATTCCAGAAATTATTCTTATGCATGCCTCAGCAGGATTTCATTGAAGGCCAAAATAAACAGTGCCTCAAACAATGGTTCTCCTTAGGGCTCTAGAGATATCTAGACATTATAGGGAGGGCAGATAATCACAGGATTTCAGCATGCTGTCAGTGGACTTTACTTTGCAATATATGCTCCCCAATATAACACAGTTAGACACATAATTTCCCTATATATGGCTCTTCTGCACCTTTTATTTGAGTCTATATTTAGCACTATTCTCAATAAATGTATTTCCCAGAGGCTTAAATCTTTGGTTTGTTCATATGCCAGTTGAGCCCTGACTCTCAGCAGAGTTGCAACATTTACTCTCACCCAGGACAACTAACAAAAGGATGATGGTGGACAATGCCTATCACACACACAAAAAAACCAGATTAACCACAACTGTGAACAAGACAGTTACATCCATCTGACCCATGGGATCTAAGTCCCCTCTCAATCAGAAACAGAGTTGGCATCAACATCCCCAAATCCTGAAGACTGAGTAATGAATAAACATGGGGTGATGCAACTTGGATTAAATAAACATTATTAATCTAGACAAGGAAAAAATTTTAATCCATGATATAAAGGCAGTGGCCACCAAAGATTCTGAGAGGAGGGAGAGGGAAGAATATGTGTAACATGGGGCATTTTTTGGACATTGGGGTTGTCCTGCATGGCATTGTGATTACAGATATAAGCCATTATTCATTTTATCAAAACCTATAAAATTTTGTGATGCAAAGTGTAAACCACAAAGTAAACTTTACACCATGGTTAGTAGCAATGCTTCAGTATGTAT
This sequence comes from Cabassous unicinctus, assembly GCA_029593785.1. Taxonomy (NCBI): domain Eukaryota; kingdom Metazoa; phylum Chordata; class Mammalia; order Cingulata; family Chlamyphoridae; genus Cabassous; species Cabassous unicinctus. The sequence goes on along the minus strand of JAQZBX010016045.1, from coordinate 18,144 downwards.
TCATCAATTGTAGCAAATGTAACACACCAAAGAAAGATGCTGTTAATAGGGAAATGTGGTGGAGTGGGAGAAGGCAGGGTATGTGGGAGAGCCCTATATTTTTTATGTAACATTTATGTAATCTAAAGCTTTTCAAAAGTAATAAATTAGTTATGAAACATTTTAACACTGAAAATAATGGTTGTTGGTGAAAAAAGAATATTAAAACTCTTTCTATGATATTTATTGTTATTAATTTTATGGTTATTGTTATTTATTGTCATTAGCAATAACTCATTTTACTGACGCAATCTCAGAAAACATTGGTATGCTGTCAAATTTGTATTATAGGGGGAAAATCCCAGAAATTGAAAATTATTATTATTGCAAAACATTTAATATACATGCATTTAGGTTACTTTGAATGTGGAATTAACAGCCTCCATTTTCCACATGGGGATATAAATATATATGATTATAAAATAAATTCATATTTGTTTATGAAATAAATAAAGTTAGAGACATCAACAATATTTTTCCTAGTATATCAAACTTCATTCAACTTGTGTGTAAGACTTTTACTGTTTATTCATTTTAGTTAAAATTTACATACAAGAGAATTCACACATTTTAACTGAGTTTTAACAGATGCATACATTAATGCAAGCCAATCCTCTATCAAGTTATAAAATATAAACCCATTAAACTTCACTTTACAAAGTTCCCTCATGTCCCCTCCCAGTAAATATCTACCTCTAGACAAAAAATGACACTTTCCAATAGTTCAGAACAATGGATGCATTATGCCTGTTCTGGAACTTCATATTTGCAGAATCATACCATATGTACTCCTTTGGGTAAGGCTTATTCATTCAACATAAGGATTTTGTTTATTTCAGGGGTTCACTCTTATTTCTGACTGGTAGTCAATTTTAAGTCATACCACAAATTGTCTATCCATTTTGTCTTTTCATGAGAATTTAGATTTTAACTTTGAACCCATTATGAAAAATGTTCTGTGATAGTTCTTGTACACATCTTTACATCATATTGGTGGGAATCTCATAGCATTTGGAGACAAATACTTCCCATTAGTTATGGCAAGTCTAAGTGCCAGAGTGGGAAATATTTCTATGGCCAAACAAGTCCTAGTAGGAACATCTCTAAAATCAGTGATTTGTGCCACTCATATTCTCCTACCCCTGGGTATGGTTTAGTGTAAACAAGAATGGACGGAATATCTTACCCCATATACTCAAGCTCCCCCTACTATTTTTCCAGCAGAAATTAGTGCCTAAATTCTCTTGGGGCCAAGAAAGGTGACTGGTTCTCCTATTTTACCTTGAATGGGTTTAGGCTATGTACAGGCACGAGAAGAAAAAGATCAAATTGCTGGCTTTCTGTGTGAACATCCATGCAACACTTTCTCTCAGAGCCTCATTTCCCATGTGTTAATAGAAGAGATTATCTCCATTTTTCTGAAGCTCATTATGGGACTGAGAGTGTTTGGACAGGCACTGTACACAGAGAATGAGTGCTTTGTTGTTTAAAGTGAAGTTTGACACCCGTTCCCCTCAGTTATCTCCAGCCACAAATGTAGAATCTGGAAGCGAATAAATCTCACTGCCATTCCTTACTAAATATTATACATACATCTAGCTTTTTCTCCACCTTATCACACATTCCATTTCCCACTAACCTACATTTCGTGGTGCACCTCCATGAGTTTACTTATTGTATTTCATTCATATCAGTGAGACCAGACAATATTTGTCCTTTTGTGTCTGGCTTATTTCACTCAACATAATATCCTCAAGTTTCTTCCATGTTCTCATGTGCTTCCCCAGTTGACTTATTCTTACACCTGAGTAATATTTAATCATATGACTATTCCACATCTGAATTGTTGATGGACACTTAAGTTCCTTCCCTCTTTTAACAATGTGAATAATGCTGCTATGAACATCAGTGTGCAAACATCTATTTATGCCGTTGCTTTCAGTTCTTTTGAATAGATTCCAAGTAATGGGAGTGCTGGATCATATGGAATTTTTCATTTACTTTCCAGAAGAATTGCCAGATCCTCTTCTACAGTGGATGTGCCATTATACAGTATCAACAAAAGTGAAGGAGTATTATTATTCTTCCAATCCTCTCCAGCATTTAAAGTTTTCTGTTCTTTAAATAACGGTCATTCTGTATGCTGTGAGATGATATTTCCTCGATTTTTTTCTTTATTTTTACGGAAGCTTTAGATTACATAAATGTTACATAAAAAATATAGGTTATTCCCATATGCCCTACCTCCTCCCACTCCCATACTTTCTCCCTTAACAACATCTTTTATTAATGAAGTATATTTGCTACAATTGGTGAACACATATTGAAGCATTGCTACTAAGCATGGGCCTTAGTTTATATTATGGTTTACTCTTTTCACCACACAATTTTATAGGTTTTGGCAAAATGTATACTGGTATGTATCCATGATTGCTATATCATGCAAAACAAATCTTATGTTCCAGAAATGCCCGATGCTACATCATTTTTTCCTCTTCCACCCCCAGAACCACTGGAGACAACTGTCTTTACATCACTCTTTTTTTTGCATTAGTGTGGTACATTTCTTTTAATTGCTGTAATAACACTTATATAATTGTACTATTATCAACAGTCCATGGTTCACCTTAGAATACACTGACTGTGCTGTACTTTGACATAGATTTTTTTAAATATATATATATTTTAAAAGATGGTTAGATTACATAAATGCTACACACACACACAAAAAAAGGGATTCCCATGTTCCCCACCTCCCATAACATCCCACATAAACATCTTTCATTAGTGTGGCACATCATCTGCAATGGATATAGACATCCTGGGGATTTGCCACTAAGCATGGACCATAGTTCACATTGTAGACCACAACTCTCTCCGACACAGTGCTGCATGGTATATGCTGGTGTAAAATGGTCTATATCTGTCATTGTAATGTCACTCAGGATAATTCACAGGTCCATAAAAAGTCCATGTATTACAACTGTTTTTCCCTTCCCTGCTCCAAAAGCATCTAGTGGCCATTGGCTCCACCTCATTGTTATAATTTCTTCCATTGCTTGAATCACAATATGTCTCCAACAGAATACCATTAAGTCCACTCTAGTCCATAGCTCTTCCCCCAATCCTGAGGAGTCTGGGATGGTGGTATCCACTCCACCTCCAAGTGAGAGTGGGCTTATATCCCAATGATACGGTGGATGGCATTAACTTGCCTGCAGCTGCAGGCTCTCTCCATTCCCTGGGATGGTCGTTGTCCATCTTCATCTCCTCACCAGGTGATTTGGATGAGTCCATTGAGCTGTAGAGTAGGAGTTGCAGCTCCACCAAGATTCCAGGCACAGCTGGCACATGGGCAGGCCAGAGGCTCCAGTCTCTGGAATTACACCTACAAACTCCAGCATCACATATACATTTGAAAAGAAGGGACTGATGGACCATGTGCAGGGAGGACTTATTTGAGTCCTACTCTGTCACTCTCAGGAGCACAGAATCCAAAGTAGAGCCCAATGATAAGTCATCAATCTCTGGAGCTATACCCCCTTATATAGGACCTGGGTGTCTCCAGAGCCCTCAGGAGTCCCTCTGTGTGGGGTGATATCCACTTTGGTGTTCTATGAGATCCTACTGAGGTGTGCGTAAGCGTTACCTCTGGGATGACCTCCCGACTCTCTTATATCACTCTTATACCTACTTCAATTATTAGAATAATAATAGGCATATTTTAGTCCATAGTTTCAATCCCCCTTATGTTTGTTCATTCCTCAATCTTGATTTTAGGATCGTCATGACCACTCTGCTTTTGTTTGAGAGGGTGCTTAGATACCATGGGCAGATGGATGGCGGTGTCTTGTCGCACCTGTAGACATTTTTTGTTTTGGGTGATGAGTGTTGTCTATCATCATACTTTTGCTGATTTTTCTGGGTTAATCTGATGAACTAGAGAGTAGGTGTTGAAACTCTGGTGAGATTCAGGGCTCAACTGGCATATGAACAGCCAGAAGATTAATTCTCTGGGACATACGTTCAATGGGTATACTGCTAATTATAGGCTCAACTAAAAGGGGCAGAAGAACAATTTGTAGGAAATATATAAATGATTCTAATTCTAATACTTTGGGGAGATAGGTTATCATATACTCCAAGATATATTCCAAGGTGCCATTTCCTGAGGTTGTCTGCCCTGCCTATAGTTTCTAGATGTCTCTAGAGCCCTCAGGGGCACCCCTGCTTGAGACATTGTTTACTGTGGCACTGTTTACTGTGGCAGTCAGTGTGATCCTCCTGAGACATGTATACATATAACCTCTGGAATAAAACTCACTTTGAAACCTCTTAAGCATAAAAAAAATTTTTGTATTTAATCTTTCCCATTTTGGTGTAGGTCTTTTTCCAAATGCATTGCTAGATGGCACTTGGTAATAATCTCTTGGTGCCAGGGAACCTCATCTCTGGAAGTCATGTCCCACACCGAGGGGAAAGTAATGAGTTTATATGCTTACTTTGGCTTAGAGAGAGTTCCCATTTGAGCAAATATGAGGCTTTCAGGAAGTAACTTAGGCAATATATATTACTAAGCAAAGCTTCAAATTTACAAGAAGAAGGTTCATAAGTACACACATCAATATCAAGGGCCTGGCATATTGATTTCTCCTCTTTCACTAGGCACTGTCCATGTACTCTAGAGATTCTTGTCACTCTATTAGAAAATGTAGCAGCACTTCCTACGATGGAAATTCAATGTTCCTTTGGTTATTCTGTGGGTCCCCACTCATGGAGACATCACTCCAGTAGCATACAAATACTTTCATATTCCATTGCGGTAAGCCATAGGTACACCCCTCCACAGATCCCCCCACCACTGACATGCCACACAAGTAATTCTCCCCTGCCACAGTTGCACCACTTCTGCAATCATAAAACTCTCCTAAAACAAATCCAAAACTAATGAAATTAAAGATATGTTAATTTTATTTTGCATTGTGCCTTTCATTAACTTAAGATCTCTTGTCTTTTAAGTATACTGACAATTTCTTCTGTGTGTTCCCCCACTGTCTTATTTTTTTTTCACTTTATTTCCCAAGAAGTTTTAGGTTATAGTGAAGTCACTTAGAAATATAAGGGATTCCCATACACCCCACCCTCTACCTTCTCCACATCCTCACATACCAAAAACTTCCTATATGAGTATGGTACATTTGTTACAATTGATGAATAAATATCAAAGCATTGCTACTCACCATAGTCCATGGTTTACTTTATAGTTTACATTTTGTACTGTACACTTACATGTTCTGACTAAATGTATAATGGTCTGTATCTGTCAATATAAGATCATGGAGAACAATTCCAAAGCCCTCAAAATACCCTTATTACACCCATTCTTTCTGTCACCTCCCCTCAGAACATATGGTAACCACTAATTTTCAATTTTGGAAGAATAAGGTTTGTAATTACATGCATTATTATTGAGGGTGTGACATTATGATGTACTTTCTTTTATTATGCACTGCCTATATCCTTGAGAGATTCTTGTACCTCTATTTGAGAATGTAGCAGGACTCTCCAGGACAGGATTTTAATGTTTTCTTGTTTATTGTGTTCATCTCCACCCACTGAGATGGCATCATATGAAAAGATGAGCACATTCATGTTCCATAAAAATATGCCCTAGGTGCACCTTATCTCACATATACCTCAACACTGTTGCCCTGCACTAGTGATCCTTCCTTGCCATGTTGACCAAAAGAACATTCTCACTATTGTAGTTTCAAGCACAGATCGACAAATCCCCAGAGTTCACCTGTTTCTTCCTCCAGCCCTCCTCCTCTTCCATGGACAGCCCAAGCCAAACCAATACCCTACTCACCCTCACAATCCAGCTCCAGCAACCTCACTTACGTTCCTGCACCACCATCACACGCCTGCCTTCCACCTTATTATGTCTTTTGTCCATGATGAGCATTGTCGCCCCACATTCTACTACCTTTCTGTCTCCTGATAACCTATCTTCCAGATTATCTCTGTGAGTCTGCTCAATATGCTTAGCTCATATCAGTGAGGTCATTCAATTTTTGCCCTTTAGTGACAGGCTTACTTCACTCAACATAAGGTCTTCAAGATTCATCCATGTTATCACATGTTTCAATACTTATTTACTTCTTACAACTGAGTAATATTTTGTTTTGTGTATGTACCACATTTTGCTCATCTGTTCATCTATTAATGGAAGCATGGGTTGCTTCCAACTTCCGGCAAGGATGAATAATGCCACTATGAGTGTTTGTGTGCAAATAATCTTTTCATGTCCCTGTTTTCAATTCTTCTGAGTTTATACTCAGGCTTAGGATTTCTGGATCATATGGCAAGTCTATAGTTATCTTCTTGAGGAATTGCCAAACCATAGTACACAATGGTTACACCATTTTACATTCCCACCAGCAGTGAATGAGTGTACCCTTAGCTCCATATCCTCTCGAATACTTAGTTCTGTTTTTTTTAAATAGCCATCCATCTAATAGGTGTAATATATCTTAGTGTAGTTTTGGTTTCTAATACCCTAATAGTTAGTGATGCTGAGCATCTTTTCATATGCTATTTAGCCATTTGTATTTTCTCTTTGTAAAAGAGTCTATTTAAATCTCTTACTCATTTTAAAAATAGGTTGTTTGCATTTTATTTTTGAGATGTAGGTTTTCTTTATATATGCTGGACATTAGGCCTGTGTTGGAAAAGTGGTTTAAATATTTCCTCTCATTGAGTAGGCTGCCTTTTCATTTTCTTGAAAAACTCCTTTGAAGTGCAAAAGTTTTTAATTTTGCAGAGGTCCATTTATCTATTTTTCCTTTCATTCCTCACTTTGGATGTAAAGTTTATGAGTTCTTTTCCTAATACAAGATTTCATAGATTCTTCCCTACCTTCTCTTTTAGGAGTTTTTTTGCCTTGGCCCTTATATTTAATTCTTTGATCCATCTTGAGTTAATTTTTATATAAGGCATGAGATGCCAATCCTCTCTCATTCTTTTGGACATTTATATCCAGTTCTGCCAGTACCATTTCTTGAAGAGGTCATTCTGTTCCATTTCAGTGGGCTTGGTGGCTTTGTCAAGTATCAGTTGACTGTTTATGTGAGGTTCAATATCAGAACTCTCAATTCATTTCCATTGCTCAGTATATCTACACTTGTGCCAATACCATGCAGTTTTGCCCTCTAATGGCTTTGTAGTATACTTTAAAGTCAGATAGTATGATTCCTCCAATTTCATTTTCCTTTTCAATATGTTTTTGGCTATTCCAGGCCCCTTGCCCTTCCAAATAAATTTCATAATTTGCTTTTCCAATTAGTTAAAAAAAATGCTGTTGTAATTTTTATTGGTATTGCATTAAATCTGTAAATAAATTTCGGTAGGAGAGACATCTTAATGATGTTTAGTCTTCTAATCCATGAACCTGATATATTCTTCTATTTATTTAGGTCATCATTGATTTCCTTCAACAATGTTGTGATGTTTTCTTTGTACAAGTCTTTTACATCTTTAGCTATGCTTATTCCTAGATGCTTCTTCTTTATGTTGCTATTAGAAATGGAATATTTTCTTTATTTCCTCCTCAGATTGCTTGTTATTAGTGTATGGAAATGCTACTGATATTTTCATGGTGATCATATATGCTGTCACTTTTCTCAACTCATTTATCAGCTCTAGAAATTTTGTTGTAGTTTTTCAGGGTTTTCTACATATAGGATAATGTCATCTACAAATAGTGAATGTTTTACTTCTTTTTCTTGCATAACTGCATGAGCAAGTAATTCTAACAAAATGCTAAATAAGAGTCATGGCCGTGGGCATCCTTGTTTTGTTCCAAATATTAGAGGGAAAGACTTTAGCATTTCACCATTGATTATGATGTTAGTTGTGGGTTTTTCATATATACCCTTTATCATGTGAAGGAAGTTTCCTCCTATTCCTATCTTTTGAAGTGTTTTTATCAAGAAAGGATGATGTATTATGTAAAACGCTTTTTCTGCGTCAATAGAGATCATATTTGTTTTTTTTTCTTTTCATTTGTTAATGTGCTGTATTATGTTGAATGATTTCCTTACATTGAACCATCCTTGCAGAACAGTGATAAAACCCACTTGATCAAGGTGTATAACTCATTTGATGTGCTGTTGAGTATGATTAGCATGTATTTTGTTGATTTTAGCATCTAAATTCATTAGAGTAGTCTGTAATTTTCTTTTCTGGTGTGCCTTTATGTTGCTTTGGTTTTAGGGTGATGTTTCCAACATAGAATAAGTCAGTAATGTTCCTTCACTTCTATTTTTTAGTAATGTTTACACAGGTTTAGTATTAGTTCTTTCTGGAATGATTGGTAGAATTCACTCATGAAACCATCTGGTCCTGGGCTTTTCTTGGATTGGAGATTTTTGATGACTAATTAAACCTCCTCAGTTGTGATTGTTCAGTTGAATTCAATAATATCTTCTTTCATCAATCTAGGTTGCTTGTGTGCTTCTAGAAATTTGTCCATTTCATCTAAGTTATCCATCTGGCTGACATAATATTTCAAAATATCCTCTTATGATTCTCTTTATTTCTGTGTGATCAGTACAGATATGTACTCTCTCCTTTGTATTGTATATATTTGTATCTTCTCTCTTTATTTTCTTTGTAAGTTTAGATAATGGTATGTCATTTTAGTTAATCTTCTCAATGAACCAGCTTTTGAATTTGTTAAAATTTTCTAGTGATTTTTTTATTCTCAGGTTCATTTAGTTCTGCTCTAATCTTTGTTATTTCCTTCTTTCTGCTTTCTTTGGGATTAGTTTGCTGTTCTTTTTCTATTTCCTCCATGTGTGCAATTAGGTCTTTGATTTCAGCTTTTTTTTTTTTTTAATATAGGCATTTCTGGCTATGAATATCGTTTTCTGCATTGCTTTTGCTGCATCCCATTGGTTTTGATATGTTGTCTTCTCATTTTCATTCATTTCAAGGTTGTTACTTATTTCTTTTGCAATTTTCTTCTTGACCCACTGATTGCTTAATAATAGTGTGTAGTTTAACTTCCATATCATTCTGCCTATTTTGATTTTCTTTCCCTTACAACACAGTGAAGTAGTGTTTCTATTTCTCCACATACTCTCCAGTACAGGAAGATTTTTTTCAATACTATCCATTCTTTATGGTATGAGATAATATCTCATTGTCATTTTGATCTGCATTGTTTTAATAGCTAGTGATATTAAACATCTTTTCATGTATCTTTTGGCAATTTGTATTATCACCTCAGAAAAAGATCTGCTCATTTCTTTTGACCATAATTTAATGGGGTTGCTTGTCATCTTTTCCTTAAGTTGTGTGATCTCTTTATGTAATACAGAGATCATTCCCTTAACAGATATATGGTTTCCAAAGATTTTTTTCCCAATTAGTAGGCTTCCTTTTTATTTCCTTATCAAATTCTTTTGAAGAACAAAAGTGTTTAATTTTGAGGCAGTCCCATTTATCTTTTTTCCTTTTGTTGCTTGTGTATTTTGTGTAAGTTCCAATAAACTAGCCCCAAGCACCAGATCTTCAAGATGTTTCCTTACATTTTCTTCTAAGAGTTTTATGTTTCTAGTTTTTAAATTTATTTCCTTAATCCATTTTGAATTAAGTTTTGTGTAAAGTGTGAGAGAAGGGTCCTCTTTCTTTCTTTTATATTTTCATATGCAGTTTTCCCAGAACCATTTGTAGAATAGGCTATTCTGACCCAGCTGACAGGTTTTGAGAGCCTTGCCAAAAATCACTTGACCATAGATATGAGAGTTTGTTTCTGAATTCTCAGTTCAATTCCTTTGGTCAACGTTTTTATCATTATGCCCATATCATGCTTTTTTTTTTTTTTTTTTTTTTTTTTGTTACCACTGTAGCTAGATAATATGCTAGCTTTTTGTCAATTTTTTAATGTTCTCAAAAAAACAGCTTTTGGTTTTGTTAATTCTTTTTATTCTTTTGTTGCTGTTGTTTTCAGTTTCATTTATTTCTGCTCTAATCTTTATTTTATTCCTTCCCCCTTCCTTTGGGAATAGTTTGCTCTTCTTTTTTTTTAGTTCCTCCAGCTATGTAGTTAGGTCTTTGATTTAAGCTCTTTCTTCTTTTTTAATGTAAGAAATGAAGGCTGTAAATTTCCCTTTCCACACTGCTCTTGCTGCACCTCATAGATGTTATGTTGTGCTCTAATTTACATTAAACTCAAGATATTTATTGATTTCTCATGTAATCTTTTCTTTGAACTGCTGATTATTTAAGAGTGGGTTGTTTAATATCCATGTATTTGTGAATTGCTCCTTTTTCTACCTGTCATTGATGTCCAGCTTTTATACCCTTATATTTATAGAAAGCATTTTGTATAATTTTGATCTTTTTACATTTATTGTGACCTACTTTGTGGCCCAGCATATAGTCTATTCTGGAGAAAGAACCATGAGCCCTTAAGAAGAATGCATGTTCTGCTGTTTTGGAATGCAATTTTCTGTATATGTCTATTAAGTTTTGTTCATTTTTCTTATATTCAAATTCTCTATGTCTTTTATTGATCCTTTGCCTAGATTTTCTATCCAATACTGAGAGTGGTGTATTGAAGTCTTTAACTAGACATCTATGTCTAGTTTCAGTTTTGCAAATTTTTGCCTTATGTAATTTGCAGCATTCTCTTTAGGTGAATATACATTTATGATCATTATTTCATCCTTTTGAATTGCCCCTTGTATTAATATTTAATTACCTAGGTTTTCTCTAACAACAATTTTGTTTGAAACTCTATTTCAGCTGATATAAGTATTGATATTCCAGCTATTTTGTGGTTACTGAATGCACTGATTATCTTTTTCCAGTCTCTCACTTTCAATCTATTTGTATTCTTGGTTCTAAGTAGAGTCTTTTGTAGGCAGTATATAGATGTCTCATATTTTCTTATACATTCTACCAGTCCATTTTTATTGATTGGAGAGTTTAATCCATTAACATTCAGTGTTATTACTATAAACTTAATACATACTTGAGCTATTTAAACCTTTGATTTTTAAGTTTCATGTCTTTTTTGTCTCTATTTTTACCCTCTTCATTTTCCTCACTCATAATCTTCATTTCTTCACACTACTGCAGTGCACTCCTTTCTGTCTCCGCATTTCAGGCTGCAGAATTCCCTTAGTATTTCTTGTAGAACATATTACTTGTTGATGTAGTCTCTCAGTTTCTAAGTGTGTGCTATAAATCTCGCTTATTTTTGAAGGACAGTTTTGCTAGACAAAGTATTTTGGGATGAAAGTTTTTCTATTTCAGTACCTTGAATATATCATACAACTGTCTTCTAGCCTCCAGGGAATTTTGTTTTTATTTCAACTGAAAAAATAAAATAACAGGCAAAACGAATCTTAACAAATTATGGAAGGATTACTTTGAAAACTCCTGCCAAGACACATTTGTCTTATTAAATACTAAACACAAACTCAGTTGTTTCTCCAGTATTTTGAAAGATCATAAATGAACGCAGATTGATTAAGTGACATGACTCAGCTCTCCTTGTTAATAAAGAAAGTGAAAACAACGTTTGATGATGTATACATATGATAAAATTAAATCCCATGCTCCCATATTATCATTTTTATATATTTTTTAATTTTTTAGAAAAAACGTGTAGGTTACATAAAACTTACTTCAATAATATAGGAAACTCCATCACATCCTACTCCCTCTCAATCGCAAAATCTCCCCCATCATCAACTTCTTTCATTAGTGAGGTACATTTTTCAAAATTGATGAGCACATATTTGAAGCATTGCTACTAACCATGGTCTAGAGTTTACATTATGATTTACACTTTGCACCACACAATTTTATAGTTTTTGACAAAATGTATACTGGTCTGTATCCATCATTACAATGTCATGTAGAATGATTCCAATGTCATGAAAATGATGCATGTTGCACCTGTTCTTCCCTCTCCATCCCCTAAGAACTTCTGGTGACCACTGTCTTTATATCAATGTTATACATTCTTCCATTACTGCAGTAATAAGTCTATTTTAGTCCATAGTTATATTCTCCCCTTATGTTTGTTCATTTCCCAATCCTGAGGATTTTGGGATGATGATGCCTACTCTGCTTCCAATTGAGAGGATGCTTAGATCCAATGGGGCAGATGGATGGAACTGTCTTGATTGCAGTTGATACACTCTCTGCTTCTTGTGATGGGCATTGTCCACCATCACCCTTTTGTTAGTTGTCCTAAGCAAGTCTAATCAACTGGAGAGTTGGTGTTGGCTACAAGTCTGCTGAGATTCAGGGCTCAACTGGCATGTGAACAGTCAGACTATTAAAAACTGTGTGATGGATATTTAATGGGAATAGTGCTAATTATTGGTTCAAAAAAAAGAGGCAGAAGAACCACGTGAATGAAAAGTAAAAATAAGTCTAACTCTCGTACATTTGGGCAATAGGTTATCTTATATTCCAAGATATGGCCCACTGATAAGATTAAAAATTCCTGGGGTTTTCTGCCCCTGCTTATAAGGTTTAGATGGTCTAGAGCCCTCAGAATCACTGCTGCTTGAAGCATTGTTTCCTGTGGCAGTCAGTGAGAACCTCATGAGATATGCATAAGCATAATATCTGGAATGACCTCCTGAATCACTTTGAAATCTCTTAGTCATAAAAACTCATTTGTATTTAATATTTCCCATTTGGGTCATGGTCTTTTTCCAAATGAACTGCTGGTTGGTGCTTGGTAATAATCCCTCTGCACCAGGGAGGCTTGTCCCTAGGAGTCCCTTTCCCCAATGAGGGGAAGGTATTGAGTTTATATGCTGAGTTTGTCTTAAACAGATGACATATTTGAGCAACACTGAGGCTTTCCGAAGGTAAATCTTAGGCAATATATGTTACTAGGCTAAGTTTCAATTTTGGAAGAAAAATGTTCATAAATGCAAGCATCAGTTTCAAGGGCATGTTGTATTGGTCTGGCCTCATTTGCTAGACACTGCCTGTATTAGTCAACCAAAGCGGTGCTGATGCAAAATACCAGAAATCAGTTGGATTTTATAAAGGGTATTTATTTGGGGTAGAAGTCCACAGTTACCAGGCCATAAAGCATAAGTTTCTTGCCTCATCAAAGTCCATTGCCACATGTTGGAGCAATACAGCTGCCAACGTTAGCCAGAATTCAGGCTTCTTGGGTTGCTATCTTCCTGTGGCTCCATTTCTTTCTGGGCTCAACTCCTCTATTTCCTCCACAAGGTCATCTGTAGACTATGAGGCTCTCTAGGCTTTGCCTCTCTCCACAAGGCCAGCTGTAGACTCTCAGGTGAATGACTCATCTCTTTTCCCGGGGCCTTCTCTCCTTCTTCATGACCAAGCTCTCTTATTTCCGGGGGCTACAGCTCAAGACTTCAACATCAGAACTACTCCAACTTTGTCCTTTGACATGCCTTTTATATTTGATTCCCCACCCACCAAGGGGTGGGGCTCAACACCCTACTGACATGACCCAAGCAATGCCCTAATCATAACTTAATCATGCCAAGATGAACAGACCAGTTTACAAGCATAATCCAATATCTATTTTTGGAATTCATAACTATATCAAACTGCCAAACTGCTCTACTGCTCATGTACTGTAGAGATTCCTTGCCACTCTAACTGAGAATATAGCATGACTCCACAGAATGGGAATTCCATATTCTGTCAGGTATTATTTGGTTCTCCAAATAATATAATTTCTTATGATTTTTTCTTTCAATCTGTTAACGTGGTATATTACATTGATTGATTTTCTTATGTTGAACCATCCTTGCATATTAGAGATATACTTTGTTTGTCGTATTGTTGAATATGATTACCAAGTATTTTGTTGAAGATTTAGCATCCAGGTTGATTAGAGAGATATTGTTGTGTAGTTTTCTTTTCTTGTGGCATCTTTATGTGGCTTTGGTTTTAAGGTGATGTTGGCATTCTAGTATGAGTTAGGTAATGTCCCTACACTTCTATTTTTGGAACAGTTTAATCAGAATTGGCATTAGTTCTTTACAGAAAGATTGGTAGAATTCATTTGTGAAACCATCTGTTCCTGGGCTCTTCTTAGTTGAGTGGTTTTTGATTGGTACTTGTGATTTGTGTGCTGTATTCATCATTTTTTTCATCCTTGTAGGCCGCTTGTATCTAGAAATTTGTCCATTTCATCTAAATTATCCATCTTGTTGGCATAAAATTTTTCAAAGTATCCTCTTCTGATATTCCTTATTTCTGTGGGAACAATAAACACATACCCTCTCTCATTTTTATATTATGCATTTGCATCTTCTCTCTCTTTTTTTTAGTTATTCTAGCTAAGGGATTATCAATTATATTAATCTTCCCAAAGTACCAGGTTTGGTTTTTGTTAAAAAAAAATTTAGTACTTTTTTATTCTCAATTTTGTTTTGCTCTGCACTTATCTTTATTTCCTTAGCTCTGCTAACTTTGGGATTAGTTTGTTCTTTTTGTAGTTAATCCAGGTGTGCACTTAGGTATTTGATAATAGCTCTTTTTTATCATAAGAATTTTTGGCTATACATTTCCCTTTCATCACTTCATTTGCTGCAAATCATCCTTTTTGATGTTTTAGTCTCATTTCCTTTCATTGCTAGTTGGTTACTGATTTCTTTTGCAATTACTCCTTTATCCACTGATTGTCTAAGATTATGTTATTTAACTTCCATATCTTTGTTCCTATTCTGGTTTTCTGACCCTGATTAATTTCCAGTTTCATTCCATTTTAGTCAGAGTAATTATTTGTATAATTTCAATCTCTCTGAATTCATTGACACTTGCTCTGTTATGAACATGTGGTCTATTCTGGAGAATGATCAATGTGCGCTTGAGAAGAATGTGTATACTGCTGTGTTTGGGTGTAATGTTCTGTGTATGTCTATTAGATCTAGATCCTCTAACATATTATTTCAAGTCTCTATTTCTTTATTGACCTTCTATCAAGATATTTTTTCTAATGGTGATAATGTATTAAAGTCCTCCAGTAAAATTGTAGAGGCATGTATTTCTCCACTTCATTTTTCCAATGTTTGCCTCATGTATTTTGGGGCACCCTGGTTAAGTGCATAAATGTTTACGATTGTACTTACTTCTTGATAGATTACCCCTTTTATTCATATATATTGTCCTTCTTTGTCTTTTACAATAGTGTTGCACTTGAAATTTATTTTTTCTTATATTAATATAGCTACTGTGCTTTTCTTTTTTGGTTACTATTTACATATAAAAATGTTTTCTGACCACTCACTTGGAACTTCCTTGCATCCCTTGCATCCTAAGGTGAGTTTCTTTTTTTTCTTTTTTTTCCTCTTAACTTTATTTGTACATTTAATAATCGAAAATATAAACAATTAAAAATTAAAAAATAAACACAGATGAATAAATATATACATTTCTCCATTAAATGTAATGGATACATATAATTTTTTTTATTTTTTTATTTTTTGTGGATCAAACAATATGTTACACAATATATTTAGTTCATAGTAACGCATTCATACAGCATTTGTCCTTTTGTGTTTGGCTTGCTTCACTCAGCATAATGTCCTCCAGATTCATCCATATTGCCATATGTTTACGACTTCATTTCTTCTTACAGCTGCATAATATTCCATCATGTGAATAGACCACAGTTTGTTTATCCATTCATCTGTTGATGGACACCTGGGTTGCTTCCAGCTTTTGGCAATGGTGAATTGTAGACAGCATATAGATGGGTCATAGTTCTTTGTTCATTCTGTCACTCTGTGTCTTTTGATTGTAGAGTTTTTCCATTAATATTTTATGTGATTTCTTTCAAGGCAGTACCTACATTATCCATTTTCTCTTTAGGGTTATATATGTAAGGTTTTGTTTTTATTTCTTTTTATCTTTTTAGTTATTCTTACTAATAATCTTCCTCTCTACACTCTCCTTCAACCTTATCTCCTCTTTTTCATTTCAACCTGCAGATCTCCCTTTAATATTCCATGAAGGGCAGTTTCTTGTTGGCAAGTTCTCTTAATTTTTATTTATCTGTTAGTGTTTCAAATTTTCCCTCACATTTTATTTCATTCACTATTTTTTTATTTTTAAAGAAAATTTAGATTACACTAACATTACATAAATAATGTAGTGGATTCTCATATGCCTCATGCCCACACTCTCCCACACTTTCTTACAGTAACAACATGCTTCATTAGTGTGGTACATTTGTGACAATTGATGAACACCTATTGAAGCATTGCTACTAACCATGGACTATAGGCTACATTATAGTTTACAATCTGTCCTACAGAATTTGGTAAGTAAGGACAAAATATATAATGGCCTGTATCCATCATTGCAATGTTATTTAGGACTATTCTAATGTCCCCAAAATGCCCCCCTATTGCACCTATTCTTCCCTCTTTCCCCCTCAGAACCTTTTGTGGCCACTGCCTTTATATTAATGAGAAAAGTTCTTCCGTTGTTAGAATAATAATAAGTCTATAGTAGAGTAAGTCTACTTTAGTCCATTGTCAATTCCCCAATCTTGAGGATTTTGGGATGGTGATACACATTCTGCTTCTAATTTAGAGAGGTTTTAGATCCCATGTAGCAGATCAATGGAACTATCTTGCTTGCAGTTGCAGACATTCTGGATTCCTTGAGATGGCCGATGTCGCTCATAGTTTCCTTCTTAGTTATCCTGGGTGAATTCAATGAAGTGCAGAGTAGGTGTTGCAACTCTGCTGAGATTCGGTGCTCAACTGGCATATTGGTGGATGAAAGATTTAAGACTCTGAAACATATATTTAACAAGTATAATGATAATTCTAAGTTCAAATTAAAGGAGCAGAAAAGTCATATGTAGGGCAAATATAAATGAGTCTATCTCTGCTACACTGGTGAGCATAAATTTCAAAGTAAGGCCCACTGGCATGGTGCTGAATTCCTGAGCTTGTCTGCCCTGCTTAGAGTGTCAGGATGTCTCTAGAATCCTCAGGAGCCATGCTATTTGAGGTTATACTTACTTTGGCATTCAATGAGTTCTTCCTGAGCTGTGCAAAAGCTTTATCTCTGGAATGACATCCCAGCTCACTTTGAAGACTCTTAGACATAAAATTTGTTTCTCTTTACCTTTTCCCCCTTTTGGTCAAGGTCTTTATTCCAGATTTATTGCTAGTTGGCACTTGGTAATAATCCCTCAGTGCTAGGGACACTCATCCCTGGGATTCATGTCCCATGCTGGGAAGAACATAGTGTGTTTATATGCTGAGTTTGGCTTAGAGGAAGGTCTCATTTGAGGAACAAGGAGGCAATAAAGAGGTAACTCAGGCATATAAAACAATAGACTGAGTTTCAAATTCTAAAGCAAAGGTTCATAACTACAATCACCAATATCAAGGACCTGGTGCAATGGTCTGTCTTCCTTCATTAGGCACTGCCCTTGTACTTGGGGATTTCTTGCCATCAGTTTAGCGAATGTAGCAGAACTCCCCATGTTGGTAATTCAGTATTCTTACAGTTATTTTGTGGGTCTCTTCCTGCTGAGATCACACCCCATGAACACTTGAACATATTCTTACTCCTTAGCGACATGACATAGGTCAACCTTTCCCCATTCATTCCACCATCACTGACACCCTGCACCAGTGATCCTCCCCTCCACAGTTGTGACCCTTCTGTCATTTCTGGATACAGAATTCTTGCCTGGCACTTTTTTTCACACCTTAATGATGTCATACCACTGCCGCCTTCTTTCCATGCTTTCAGATGAGAAATCAGTGCTTATTCACATGGAGCTCCCTTTTTATGTGATAGATCTCTTTTCCCTTGCTGCTTTCAGTATTCTTTCTTTGTATTGAACATATGACAATTTAATAAGTATATGTTTTAGTGTAGGCCTTTTAGGATTAATAATGTTTAGTGTGTGCTGAGCTTTCTGGACATGTACGTTCATATCTCTCAAAGGAGTTGAGAAATTTTCAGCTATTATTTCCTCCAACACTCATTCTGCCCCATTACTCTTCTCTTCTCTTCTCTTCTCTTCTCTTCTCTTCTCTTCTCTTCTCT
>JAQZBX010016044.1:0-36893 GCA_029593785.1 Cabassous unicinctus | reverse complement strand
AAAAAAAAAAAAAAAAAAAGCCCCTTTTGAATAAATATTCAGATTAAAGTAAAGAAAAATAGGCAAATATAAAAATAAGTATTCTAATAATGGCATTTGTCTTAGTAAGACATAAATGAGGCTAGATTGAAAAAGAAAACCAGGCTTAATATACTCTTTTATGTGTCAAACATTCTTTTAAAAACTGTAACCCTAGAATATAATACTGTTTTCTCCTGTTGCTGATGATATATCATGTATTATGATACTTATCATGTGGGAAGATAGTGACATTTTGTGGATTTTTTAAAAATACAGCAGACCATAGACTAACAGAGTATATGGTTCAGCCCTCTGTCTTCAGAAGAAATTTTTGGAAAGTTTTTGTAAGCCTGTTTTAAAGCAGTAATGTCATCATGACTGAGAAAAGTCATAACAAAAGCTCATTTCACTTCTTTCTAGTTTCAGTTCCCTCTTTTAAGATAAGAATTTGAAAATTTTAAATTCCAAAGGAGGTAGAGCATTATGTTAATGAAAAATTCAACAGAGACATCCTTTGTTCTAGAATCTGTTCCCAATCAAGCATACTTAGTCTGGAAGTTGGATGCTTGCAAGGTTTATAGACCCTATAAACACGTGCCCTCTCAGAAACCCATGAAAGAGCCACTTTACAGAAGTGATGGTTATGGCTTATTTCCTCTACAGAAGAGAGTCTAACATTTGTGTACTCAGGATAATAGTTCTGTTGTTTGTTCATCTCATTAAAAGAAAATGTACAGAAGACAAGGACTTTAGAATGCTTGGTTTTGAGTGATTGTTGCTTCACTCTGTTAGGCTCTATGAACAACATCAAAAAAAAAAAAGAAAAGACATGGCACCTCATGAGCTCCAGCTTTACTTGGAGGAACAATTCAAACACACAAATGAAACAACTAGTGAATGGCATTATATGAAAATTTTATTAGTTGGTACTACATATTAATATTAGCTAATATTTATTTCATTTATTAAGCTCTTCCTATGTCCTTGCCATTAGTCTACATGCTTTATAAATATCAATTCATTAAATTCTCACAGCAAGTCTATGAGGAAGAAATTCTTACTATCTACATTATACAGAGGAGGCAACGGAGGCCCAGAGAGTTTGAGTAATTTGCCTAAGATCACACAGCTAGTCAGTGACAGAGCTGGGATTTAAATCAAGTAGTCTGGCTATAATAAATTGCTTCTGATACTGTTCTCTACTTCGTATTTGATGTAATGCTAAGAACTATAAAGTATGCAAAAACCATCTATATTTGTTTTATATCTCAGTGCAGGAAGGTTGACCCTTGACAAAGCCCTCGACCTGACTCGCTATCTCCAACATGAAACAAGTAGCCCTGCACTTCTCAAAGGTCTGAGACAGTTAGAATTGTTTTACCAAATGATGGACAGAAAGAACATTTCAGATGTCACTGAAAACCTAAAGGTTTGTATTCATTCAGAGTATCTATTAAGTAAATACATAGTATCTGGAGGATTGATGAGTTTCCGTCTGTGTTATATGAACTGGTGGTTAAATCTTGGAGAAGCTGAGGAGACTGGCTGATAGCATAGTCTGTAGTACAGCACCTAATGGTTTGATTATCCTCATTCCTTGTCCTCACCATCCTAAGAGTTAAATACTGGGATTATGAGTAGAACATTCTTACTAAAGGTGATTTTATCTTTTATGCAATTGAAATTCCATTCACAGATAAGAAATTAAATCACATTTTTTCTGTAGAAACTCTGTTTCTCAGATGTGGTAGGTGGGGGCCAGAAAAAGAGAAGAAAAATAAGAAGTTTTATATTTTTGGTAAGGTTCAGGCAGAGAGTTTACATTTGGACCCTTTAGGTGGGTGAGTAAGAATGTGTTAAGAATTAAATTTAGCCTCTCTGTACACCATCTCGTGCTTTCTGCAGCGATATCTTCTCCAGTATTTTAAGCCAGTGATTGACAAGCAAAGCTGGAGCAATGACGGCTCGGTCTGGGACAGGATGCTTCGTGGGACTCTCTTGAATCTGGCTTGTGACCTGAACCATACTCCTTGCATCCGGAAGGCAGCTGAACTCTTCTCTCGGTGGATGGAGTCCAGTGGAAAATTAAAGTAGACCTAGACTTCTTTCCTCTTCTTTGTTCCTTTCACATTTGTCGTAAAAGTCTTTGATCAAGCAAGACACTAGATCTAAAACAGGGGTTCTTAACCGTTTTTGTTCCATGCACCCCTTTGCCAATCAGGTGAAAGCCACGGACCCCTTACTAAGTCCACACTATAAAATGTATTGTTTAATAAATATATCACACCTGCACCAACACGTCCCCACAAAATAATGTTTTGGGTTTGTTTGTTTTTTTATTTCAATTCAAGCTCACAGACCCCTTGAAACCCTGATCTAAAACCTTTCAGTGAGAATGGAAAAAAATGTACTGGGAATTATATACCATTGTGTCATGTTCACACATAGTAAATGCTCAATAGATTTTGTGGGAAGCGAGTTTTAGGTCCCCATGGGGAGAACTAATACACATTGGCTTAGTGATAAAAAGATAGCTAAAGGGTGGAAGCAGGGAGGAAGCCCATCTCCAGAAGTGATGCCTTTCAAAGATACAGAGGTATTAAAGGAAGGAATGTGAAAAGGACATGCAATTAAAGCACCACTAATCAGTTAATGAAGCTTATAAAAATCTAGTTAAGAGGATGCTTTTTTAAAATGCGTTTGCTCCCTCATCAACCAATACCACAAGCCAAGCCTTGGTCTCACGTTGTTCCTGCCTTTGCCTTTGATGGGAAAATTATAATTTGACCATTAGAATGTGTGTGGGTGGCAAGATTGATTCTGGTGGTGATTATAATCAGCAAGATGCCTAGTGATCAAATGGATTGTGTTGCAGTTCAGTTTAACAGCTACTAGCCATAGGTACTGACAGATCTCGCAATCTTTTCAGTTTAAGCCTTGGCTTCTGTCCAACACATGATTTTATATTACTATTGTTAAAACTCTGACTCTAGAGTTGGATGTTCTGGGAAGTAAAATTTGTATATGAAGTATGGAAAATTCATTTTTTAAAATAAGAAAATTTTCACTTTAGCATCAGGTAATGTAATAGTGTCAATTTCCCCTGTGCCTAATTCCTGATAGACTATCATAACTCCTCCAAAACTAAATCTCAATGAGCCCTT
Organism: Cabassous unicinctus; assembly: GCA_029593785.1. Lineage (NCBI taxonomy): Eukaryota > Metazoa > Chordata > Mammalia > Cingulata > Chlamyphoridae > Cabassous > Cabassous unicinctus. The sequence continues at coordinate 33,708 of JAQZBX010016044.1, read as the reverse complement.
TGAAATCCTTTCTTGAGTTTTCCTTTTTAAAAAGTAATTCAAGGTGAGCAGATGTACCTCAAGTGGTTGAACGCCTGCTTCCCATGTATGAGGTCTGGGGTCCGATCCCTGGTAACTCTTTAAAAAAAAAAAAAAAAGTAATTCAAGTTTTCTTCTTTTAGGACTTTTGTACTTTTTGAGATTTAAATCTAAAATCAGTTTTAGAAAAATAACCTTTTAGCTATTTTTCTCCTTTCTTTGTTCATATTTGAATGGATTGTATGAGTTAAGCTAAAATGTAAATGAACTGCTTTCCTATTACACAATAGAATGTTGTTATTCTGTGTTTATACTGGTTGCTGGAGAGATTATCTTACCTGCAGGAATCCATCTGCAATGGATATGATGGTCTGGCATGGTGAATAGGATGTTTCACCTGTGAAAATATTTTCAGTACTACTCATTTATGCTTGTAGTCAAGAATACATAATTAAATATTATGTTTTTTTTCCCAAACTCCAAGACTGCTAGTATTAATTCTAATGAAGCACTTCCTTATATAGATTAATTGATTGTTTCATTCATTCATGAATCAAAATATAATTCTTTGCATTTCTCCTATGTGTCAGGAACTGGTGCTAAGGATGAAGAACTAAAAAAACTATGTGCCCTATCCTTAAAGGAATTTACAATATATTGGGTACTAATTTTCATTAAATTGTATAGTAAAATATACTAAAATCAAAGCAATATGGATTACATTTAATTAGTTAATCTTTATTTTATGATTCAAATGGCACTTGGGATATTTACAGTGGAAATAGCACTGGCATTAAAATCATAGGATTAAAATTCCATCTCCAATATGGATAGTAATGTCAACTCATGCAAGTTACTTAACCTTTCCAAGCTTTATTTCCACTTTTTAAAAACCAAACTAATAACCACCTCAGCTGGGGAGCTTTGACAGTTAAATAAGACACACAGAGACTAGTATTATCCCTACCATATGGTTACTGCATGACAAATGCAGATTTCTTGCCCCCTCCCCACTCTTTTGTGTTGTGGTTTCTCCAAGCCATCAGTATGAATATCAGTTATTATTGAGCTGTAACTATTGGGATTAAAAATCATATGGCACCAAGATAGATTATTTAATGGCATAATTCTGTATAAATCAGTACTTTTATATTTCAGAAATCATCTCTTATTTGTTGATTCCATCAACTTTCTATTTTCATCTCAGAGCAGGTTAAAATTGTATGATTATTCTACTTGCCAGCATTTTATCATCAGCAAGAGATAAAACACAAATAATCTGAAGAGTAAAACCACATAAAATATTTTTGTAAAACCAAGAAAATAGGTTTAATGCACTGAGCACTAGAAACAATTCAGGGGTGATTCTGTTATGGCAAATGAAAATTGTAATAAACAAAAGAAGTTTTTTCTTCCATAGAACGTTTCCTTCACTTTTATGCTTAATATTACAGTATTCCAACAGATGTTTTAAAGATTGTATATTCTGTGGGTGCCCAGACCACACCAGGATGGAATTACCTTTTAGAGCAATATGGACTGTCAATGTCAGGTGCTGAAAAAAACAAGATTCTGTATGCATTGTCAACGAGCAAACATCAAGAAAAGTTAGTGAAGTAAGTGCATTACATAAATTGTCAAAAGTAAACTGACATAAACTCAGTGAAGTCAATAAAATTTCAGTCACTGATTTTAAAGGCATAAAATAATTGAACATGGATTTGTATTGCTTTGACTTTACTTCTAGAAAACAATGTAGTGACAAAATGCAAATAGTGAAAATAGATATTTCCTAGTTATTAATCAGATGATTGATGTTAGACAAATAGCAATGTTTTACTTTCAGAACCTTTGAGAAAAACTAATGTTTTAAAAATACATTCTTGTATGTAAGGTCTTAATCAAAGTTCTTTGAAATAATAAGTGCATAAAGCCAATTGCTGCTAGAAAAAAGTAAGTTTAATTTGAACTTTAAATATTTAGCTAGTAGATAATTTATTAGTAGTAGATAATTTATTACTTTAATAGTAGATAAATTATCTACTATTTAGATAATTTAAATAAATCATAAATAAATAAATAAATAATAAATTTATAAATAAATAAATAATAAATTTATTATTTATTTATAATAATTTATTATACTTTTATCATATCTCTTTCTGTCCTATTCTTGTAATATAATTTCCATGTATGTAACACATAACATGGAAAAATAAGTGATTTTTATTTCTTCAGGTTAATTGAACTAGGAATGGAAGGAAAAGTTATCAAGACAGAGAACTTTGCATCTCTTCTTCAAGCGATTGCCAGAAATCCAAATGGGCAGCACTTAGCCTGGAATTTTGTTAGAGATAATTGGGCCCATCTCCTTAAAAAGTTGGTATTTGTTTTCATCCATTGTTATTCCTCAGAGCAAGCTTATAAGAAAAAGGGGTCTAAAACATTTTTTCTGATAATAAATTATTAATAATAATTAATAAAATAATATCCTAGAAATTTTGGAAAATACAAAACACTAAACAATTATTCCACAGCCCAAAGTGTATCTTTCCTCTAGGAAAGATGTTTAAATAAATTTTCTTATGCGTGAAGCTGTGTTTAAAGTCCTGTATCCATGACCCAAGTCCTAATCCTTATTAGCTGTGTGACCTTAGACAGGTTCTCTACAGTAAGATGATATGTGTGAAAATACTTCATCAAGAGAAAGGGCAGATTTTATAATGCCTGAAGCTTATACAATCTGGGGACCTTCTTCAAGAAAAAGAATACAAACATAACTTACTTTTGCAAAATTTACAAAAGTACATGACCATGTGACTACATTTCTACCATCCCTCCCAAAGCCTTGGAAGAGGCCATGCCAGTGAGCATAGATGCTCAACTTCATCAGCCTCTTGGAAAATTTGCCTCTATATTAAGAGCAAAGTACCTCATAAATGTCACAGCCTATTGTTGACCTTTGCTTAAAGTAGGTTCATTATTATCATCTAGCTATTAAATTTCTTTCTTTCTTTAGGTTTATTTTATTTATCCCCCCTCGCACCCCCAGTTGTGCTCTCTGTCTGCTTGTCTTCTCTTCAAGAGGCACCAGGAATCTATCCTGGGACCTTCCAAGGTGGGAGAGAGGCACTCAATTGCTTGAGCCACCTCATCTCCCTGGTTTGTTGTGTCTCTCATTGTCTTTTTCCTCTGTGTCTCTTTTTTGTTCCATCATCTTGTTGCACCAGCTCTCTGCGTGGGCCCACTTGCCTTCACCAGGAGGCCCTGGGAATCGAACCCAGAACCTCTCATATTGTAGACGGGAACCCAATCACTTGAGCCATGTCTGCTTCTCTATTAAATTTCTTTAAATGTTACAAAATCTTTTAAATTTATATGGTCTACAATTTTGAGAAATCTCAAAAGTTTGGAGATTTAATTTTTTTTAAGATTTATTTTACTTATTTATTTTTCCCCTCCTCCTTCATTGTTTTGCGCTCATTGTCTGCTCTTTGTGTGTTCTTCTGTGTCTGCTTGTCTTCCCTTAGACATCACCAGGAACCGATCCTGGGACCTTCCAGAGTAGGACAGAGGCTCTCAGTCTCTCACGCCACCTCAGCTCCCTGGTCTGCTGCATCTCTTATTGTCTCTCCTCTGTGTCTCTTTTTGTTGTATCATCTTGCTGCACCAGCTCTCTGCACAGGCCATCACTCCTGTGCAGGCCAGCTGTCCTGCACGGGCCAGCACTCTGCGTGGGCCAGTACTATGCATGGGCCAGCTCTCTGCTCAGGCCAGCTCACCACGCGGACCAGCTTGCCTTTCATCAGGAGGCCCTGGGAATCGAACCCTGGACCTCCTATATGGTAGATGGGAGCCCAATCACTTGAGCCACATCCATTTCCCTTGGGGATTTAATTTTAAAATAAAATTTAAGATATTGAAAGTTTAACAGCTTTACAAACTTAGATTACCCTAGAAACTTTCAATAAGCTTATTCCAAATCCCATACTTTGACTTATACCTGCAACTATAATTTTTACTTTTTCAAAGTCTTTAGAGAAGAGTAACGTAGATGATTAATTACCTCATTTTTCCACAGTTCTTTCTGTAAGGGATAATTATGAGTATGAAAAGTAAGGAAGTGCAAACAACTCCATTGTATTTTTTGTTAATGTCTTGGACTTTATCTGTACAAATGCAATATTATGACGAATATGCAATTATTTGTCCCTCAAATGTGTGTTCCTTTACCTAAATGTCTCCAGTTTCCTAAAACCAAATTTAACTAAGTGGTGCTCAAAGACTATAAATGATATAAATTTGGTGAAATCTATAGGCTTTAAAACTCACTAGGCCAAATCACTCTGTTCAGGTTTAAGGGGATAAGTGAGAAGAAGGGAATAGGAAACAGATCTCTCTCATTCAGCCCTGGCAAAGGAGATTTGCTGGGAGCAAGTGAGTTGAGTTATATCCAGTCATCAGCCCTACCCTACCATCCCTCCTTGCTTGTTCCTCAACCCAGGAGAAACTGATGAAGCCATATATAGTGCATCAAACACTTTTGGTCTGCTTTGTTAAGGCACTTTTGCTCTGGGGAGAAGCCTGGGGAATTTTGATGGGAGCTAATCCCTACCCCCACCCCCAGTTCCCTGAGAAGGTGGCACAGCAGAGACCTTAGGGTAACTCAAAGAAATCCAATCAGAAGAATTCCTTGGGCACACCCCCCTCGGAAATTAGACTGGTTCTGAATGTTTTTTGAGGTTTCAACTTTTGAAAGAACTAGAGCTCATTCCAGTGTGCTCCTGGGCCTAAAATATCCCCAGAAAGACCCAATAATGATTAGATTTCTTTGGAATGTTCAGGATAGGGTTGCTTTCCCTCTCAGCAAACCCTTGTTAAGGTGCTCAGCCATTCCTCATCCAAATCCAAATTGTCACATATGACCTATATGGAAAACATCATAATCAGAATGCTGTACGGTTTGCTTTATCTTCATGCCAGTTATCATCTCAGATGTCAGTTCCTGCTTCTCTCTCATTCTTAGGTCTGTAGAGGATTCAGAGTCCTCACAGACAGCTTTGCATAAGCAAAAAGGACATTTCCACCCCTTGCCCAGGCCTGCAAAGAGTTTACATCCACATGAAACCAAACAGAAACTGCTTGAATTTAGACATAGGTATTTCCTTAGAGACCCTCCTGGAACCATTAGTTTAGGTGTTTGCATAACTGTCACTTCCCTCCTGAAATTACCAGGCATTTTCTGCAATGCTGTGGATGTCCTTTGTAATTGGAAGTTATGCTCCTACACACCATGTATAGGAACATAGACTTGGAGCCATTGTCTAAGATGTATCTCTGTTGTGCTCTGTCAGTATGAGCTCCTTGTGACTAGTGCTAATTCTCCATTAAAAATCTAGGTGAGGGATTTAGTCTGTGACTGTGAATGAGAGTTCAAACAAGTGACAGTGCCCCAGTAAACACAAAATTTAAATACAGTGTTGTCCAAATGGAATAAAGAAGTTTGCACGACAGTAAATTAGAATGTAAGAAGAAAATATTACTACATACATATTTCTTATCTACTGCTTTTAAATTTTATTTTATAAATTTATATGTAAGCTTATAGCGTAAAAGCAAAATTTACATATAAATTAAATAAATATATTTTTATATTAGCTTTTATCTCATGTTTTTAAATTTTCTTTTTTACTTTTTTTAAAGAAGGCACTGGGAATTGAACTCAGGACCTCGTGCATAGGAAGTGGGCACTCAAACCACTGAGCTACACCTGTTTCCATAAATTTTCTTTTTACCTATAATATAATATACTAGTAAATTGATATATGCATATAATTCATAAATGAAATATGTGTATTAGAAAGTTCTTGCTCAAAAAATCTTTACTGATAGGAGTGCATAATAGTAATATAAAAAAAGTAGAGAACATTGCTTGAAACAGCTGAATAAGCTAACTATACTTCCCCAAAAAAGGTTTATCTACATTTTAATTTTATGTTTGAATTTGATAATTGCATAGCTTTGGGATTGTACTAGAGAATATAAGAGTCAGTCTTATGGTAATTAGTATCTATTGTAATGTGCAAGCTTATTATAGATATTATATATTTAGAATAATAAGTATAAGGCCTGTATTTCTATTACTTAAATCTGTGGAATTCCTTATGTTTTCAGATTTGATTTGGGCTCATTTGCCATGAGAAATATCATCTCTAGCACAACATCTCACTTTTCTTCCAAGGATGAGTTGCAAGAGGTTTGTGACTTTTTGTTCCCACAATTTAAAAATAAATCTTCAAATTGTAGAATTGAAAGTAAACTTAGATGCTATCTGGTTTGAACTTCTCATTTTATTAAAAAAAAAAATTAAGTGGCTTATCCAATGTCACATAGTTCCTTAGTTTTCTAGGCTTCTAGACAAATATCACACAATAGTTTAGCTTAAACAACATGAATTTATTGTCTCGTGGTTTAGAGACTAGGAGAAATCCAAAACCAAGTCACCAGCACAGCAATGCTTTCTTCCCCAAATCTATAACATTCTGGTGCTGGGTACCAGTGATCCATGGGGTTCCTTGTCTTGAATACCTGCTTCCCACCACGTGGGGGTTACTCTTCTTTCCATTCTGGGTTCCTGCTGACCTCCAGCTTCTCCCTGTGGCCTTTTCTGACTCTGCATTTGTTACCAAGCAAGTGGGCATGTTTCCCGATGCAAATAGAAGCCAATATTATGACACCAGGATTTTGAGACCCTTTGCAAGAGAAAGTGTTTTATCATCATGTTGGTAATTCTTTTCTTGCATATTTTCTCAGGTGAAACTGTTCTTTGAATCTCTTAAGTCCCAAGGATCACACCTGGATATTTTTCAAGTTATTCTGGAAACCATAACTGAAAATATAAAGTGGCTGGAAAAGAATCTTAACACCCTGAGGACTTGGCTACTGATTAATATTTAAATGGTCAGTAGAGAGAGTACAACATCAGACACGTAGACATATTGTGTCTACATGAAGTTAAACAGACTGAATAACACCAGCAAAGCTCAAGTATCAGAGTTTTGGATGTTTTGACTAACTAGTTAGAGGCCTCCAGAAATCAACCAGTGTAGCTGCTTGCTCTCAGTTATCATTGCCAGCCAACAGATATATAGTGCTGGGGATAGAGGAAGGCCAGGTTGGTAGCCAACAATGATTTAAAAGTAAACTTCCTAGGTAAATGTGTACATAAACTATTATACATATATATGTTACAAAAAAAGTATGTGTGTGTATATATATTTCTCATAATTTAGTCACAACACAAACCTTTTACATTGCTCATACTACACCACTGTATTGCTTCTTTAATGTGTTTTTTTAAACATTGTTTAGTATCCTGAGGTTTGCCCAACTTGTTTTTCCTCCAAGTATAAATAGCCAATCCATAGAATATCTTTTATCTCTACTCTTCCATCCCCTCATTCTCCCTACCTTCAACTCAGTCTGAGCTACTTTAATTTTTACCATTCCTGGAAAATCTGATCCAAATTATGTAGAGTAAAGATCAAGAAACCAGAGACGTTGTCATCAAATCTCAGATTATTAGAAACCAGATGTCAGGGTTTATCAAGGAAGCCTGGAGGGCTTTTGGCTTGAGCTTCACATTCACGAAAAGCCTCAAGGATTGACCACTGCGGTTTTCTCCAAATGAAGTTGAATCTGCAGTCACAGAGGTACAGAAGAGAAAGAAGATTCGTCCATACCACTTTAATCTGTATTCTATTACCATTTTTAATAAATCCTGCAAAAATTGCAGTAGTAGATATTGATATTTTGAATTAATGCATAATTTAATGTAAATATTTAAAAGGTATCACTGTATTTGTATCCCAGTTTTGGCATTACTTATATTTTAATATACAGGGATCCTCTTCATCTCTACATGTAAGTAGTAAACTTAACAAAGTCATGGTACCCCCTACAGCTCAGTATGAAAGCATACATGAATTTTAGAAAGAAAGACTTGAATCAAATCATAGATGACTGACTTACACAGCTTATTAAGAGAAGTTGGGGATGCCGGGGAAGTATTGTCAGTGCATTTTGGAGTGATAGGAAGGTCAAAAGTTTGTTTTTAAAACATTTTTTGGAATCTTTGAAACATCTTTGACTCTAGATTTGAGCTGAAGACTTAACCTTGTCTTCATAATACCTAAGTAATATCCTTCTGGGATTATATGCATTTTAGCATCAGGAAATTGGACGAGTAAAGAATACCATTTTTTTCCCACCAAGATAATATGGAAATTAAGTGGTAAAATGTATATGAGTTACGGTTGAACTGTGCCATCAACAATGTTTCTATAAATACACAAGGTATTTTCTTTTGCATATTAACTTATCTACCGTAAATTTTCAAGTTTGTAATTCTCTTCCTTTTACTTCCCTGTGTAAGTACAATATGGAACACATTTGTAATTTCTAGAATTCTGAATATTTGAGTATACAAAGTCACAATTTATTGTTTGGAAAATGAGGATTACTGTGCTAATAATGTTTTGATGAATGGTTCTTTAAAAATAAATTTATTTTACTTAGTAGTGTGGTACTGCAAAAGCTTTATGGTGATGTCAGACCACTAAAACCAATCGGCTAAAGTTAGCCTTACTTCATTTGACTCCAAATGAACAAAAATGTAACAAAAAAGTTTTATACAAGACCATGAACATAAGATGTGGTGAGCAGACACAACTTCTCATTCCGCACAGAGCCCTGCTGAGAATTTTGTGATCTCTGCAGTCTACACAGAATGAGATCTCTTCCAGATCAGGGGAGCCCAGAAGCAATGACTTTTTACCATTTAGGCTTTGTGTGGGCACAAGTGGGCACTGCAGCCCTCAAGAATCTAACTTAATACCGTAAAAAGAATTTCTTGCTCTACCTCATATTTCTGAATTTCATTCCTTTCTGTGCCATTGGGCCTTTCTGAGGTTCCAGAGAAGCCTGGCCAGAAACTACTATGAAGGATCCTGATTTTCTGAGGAAAGATCCTGTTTTTTTCTTTCTTTGTTTTTATTCCATCTCAAATTACAAGGGACCCTCCAAATAATAATGGAAGATAATTTTCCACCTGAACTCTAATGTCTGTCAAACTCAAGGCTGTTTAAAATGGCCACATATTTGCTCTACAACTTTCCTTTACTTATGTTTATTATTGACCTCTTTTCCATTTACCTATTTGTTACTATACTTCATTTCAATATAGAATGGTTTGCAACTTTTACATTAACAGATGTTAAATCAACCATGCATATCTGGTTGCTTCCATAAATTAATCTCATCATCCAAATCATAAGGAAGAAAGGGTAAAAAGGATTTAAAAACAAGTGGGCTTGTTGGGTCAAAGCATAAGTGTATTTTATATAATCTAGTATTTTAATAGCTAATGTCAGATCATTTCTCTGAAAAGGGGTGTTAATTCACTTTCTTCTCAGCAATACAGAAAACTATGTATCCCTAAATACTGAGAAGAGAAATATCCTTACTTTCCTTGCCAGTACCAGATGTTAATCTCTTATCTCTAGTAATACTCTCTGTTTTAAAGTATGATTCTCCCCTGATTCTGAAAAGTTACACCACTAGTTTCTTTTGATTAATATTTGCTTGGTATACCTTTTTCTTTCTTGTTATATTGAAGCTTTATATATCCTTTAGTTTTGGATGAGTCTTTTTTAAATGGCCCATACCTGAATTTTGTTTCTTATTATGCTCCCCAGCTTGGGCAGGCTCTAGGCTTTGTCATCTGTCCCCTGAACTCTCAAAAGTATTAAAACAGAAGCTTTAGAGCTCCCATGATTGATAATATACATCGCTTTGCCAGGAGGGTGACTCATTCTGGTTCCTAGTAGAAAGGACATGGAAGCTTGCATGTATGGCCCTTCCAGACTCCACCCTAGGTATCTCTTCTTTTTGTTTATTTGTATCCTTTTACTGTAAGAAAACTGTAATCCCATGGTCCCAGGTGTCAACACCAAAAATTGTATCTGGAATTCGATCTAGACATGAATGACTGAGCAAAAGGCTCATAGCTTGTCCATGAACAATTGGGAGCAGCAAAATGTGGATATGAGATGCAGGGAAAGCCTAACCAGTGCAACTACAAGGTTTATAGTGAGAAATTAATTATCAGAAGGTTTTTTCCAGAAAGCCCCAGCTGAGTTTCCAGGGAGCCTGGGGAAATAGGCCTAGAGAGGAAAGGGCATTCCCAGCTCCTAATTTCCTGAAATATCCCAGTGATACCTGTGTATGGGTTTGTGTATCCTACTTATAAATAAACATATGAGTGATTAATAAACAAAAACAAACAAAAAATCCTGAAACTTCAGATCATCTAGTAAAAGTTGGCTTTAACCCCTTATAAGGAGCACCTACTTTCACTTAGTTTTTGGTCCTCAAGTATTCTTTACTTAGTTTCTGGGTCATCAATGCATTTAAACAAATTTTTAATGTATTTTATCCTACACTTTTAGTTATTTTTAGCAGGAAGATCTGCCGGGGTACCTAGTCTAGCATATTCCCAGAAACTGTAATTATTTTCCAACTTGTAAACACCTAACATGTTTGCATAATAGGCTCCTTAGGATAAAAATTAGTTTGCAGTATTGACTGTAGTGTTGATTTCTCTTAAATAAGGTAGTGTGATGCCTAAAATTGTATCATGCTTAGGAAAGATAGCAGAATACACAGATCATTTGTTCAGGATTTAAATCAGGACAGTTTTCCAATATTCATAGAAAGTCTGAGGAGTGTAGACTTAACTAATATGATAGAACAAACATTTCTATTCTTTAATTACTTCTACAAGTTTCCTTTCTAACTATAACATCAAGATCTTTTGACAATTTATTCTCCTTTACCCAGAAGTTTTCATCTTCTATCTTGCTCACAGATAGGTGGGGAAAATGGTTTTCTATTCTGTGCACATGACTCACTAATTCTCATCTTCAGGTCTTCACCCACCTTGATTTCCCACATGTCAAAGTTCATGCCTCTCTCCATTGAATTGTGCTATAGTTCTTTCAATACAGCACTTCAAGTTCACTCCTGTGTTATCGGTACCACCTGGGAATCCCTCTAGTTCTCCAACCTATACCTGTTAAAATTACAAACCTCGTTTTATAAGCAGGCAGAATACTTTGTCTATGAAAAGATTTAAAAGTTAAAAGGACACTATTTCACAGTTTTAAACCTTATTCCCTTTTAAAACCATTTTCTAATAAACTGAACTTGGTAATTCTAACTCAGCTCTCTCATATTTTGAGCTAGAGTTGGGAAGAAGAGATAACCTCAAAGATGGAAAAAGGCTTGGAAGTGGATGGGAGAACTTTTTCTCAAAAGGAAACAATTGTTTTTATGGCTTAAGGCTGGTGGCATATAATTTTAATTTATTTCTGTTCATGCCCCCAGCTGTAGAACCAAAGACTAAGTTCAGGAATCTTAGAAGGACAAACAGGGCTTTTTCACTGGTAAGGGTAAACAAGTAGAGAGACCTGGGCTGATAAGGATCAAAATGTTAGCAGAAGAGAAGGTCTTATCTGAAACAACTGTGTATAATCTGTGTGAAACCAGACAGAGACTACAGTAGTCAGACCCTGTGTTCTGGATGAGTGAATACAATTTATGCTTTGGGATTGAATTAGGTCACTTAAGCAACAGTGGATAAGTTGTTGGCTAATGAGGTCTTGGATCACATTTAAAGATTTGTATTTATTTATTCTTGTTCTAAATTGTACCTTATCTATGGATAATAGTTATGACACTATTAATCAAAACACTGTTTTTAAATGTAAATGTTCTATATTATAGAAAAGCCATTATCATATAGAAAAGCACTCTGTTCTTTTAGTTTCAGTTAACTGTGCCTCTGGGAAGCCTAGCTGTTTGGATTCTAAAACCAAAGAGAATATACCAACTGTTGGCTCCTCAGTCTCACTGAGGAGCTAGAAAGAAACAACATCTGCCTTGTTGGCATTGCAAGTCTAAATCTAAAAAGGACTGTCTCAAAAGGAAAACTCATAGATTTTTGTCGAAATACATACCCTTATCCAGTTTCCTTTTCTTCTAAAATTCCACCATTACAGATTCATTCCTTTGGGCCAATAAAAGTTAAAACATTTAATTGTAACCCATTAGTCATACTTTAGTGTTGCTTACATATATATCCATGCTTATTTTTACAGCTAGTTGAGAAAAAGGACCCTAGGGAGGGGGAAGGGTTGCTGAAGCAGTAGGGGAGAGGAAGGATTCTGGAATGAGGGCAATAGCTCAGACAGTACTTCTTGGGTAGGAAGCTCTGGAGAACAATATTTGTGGCTTACTCAAGGGTACTGTTTGGTATTTGACAAATATTTGTTGACTGTGTGAAGCAACACCTGGAAGTAGGGAAGAAAAATAGAAAATGGAACCTAGGAGAACTCAGAGGCAAGTCTCCTTGGCAATTTTGCCTCAGGCTGGTTTTGCTAGTACATGATTGTATACTTCTGTGTCATGTATTATGTATTATGTATATATCTTGGTGCTTGTCTCAACTGGCCCGATCTATTGTAAGCGCCTTGAAAGCAAAGCCTTAGCTTCTCTTTCATTTTTACTTCTCTTTGGTACTCTGTACACCATGGGCAGTCCACAAATGTTGCTGACTGAGTGACAGCCTGTGCTGGCAGCCATCAGCCAGAGGGAGGATAAAAGCATCTGAGTCAGCTGAGAGTCAGCCAAGAATCACAATCAAGAGTAATTTTCTGCATAAATATTACAGGACCTTCTCATACTCAAAAACAAACAAAAAGCTGAAGGACATGTTTTATAGGAGTGAATCTTAGAAAAGCTCTATTTTCAGCATAGCTGTAAGTAATAAAGGATAATGAAAACTAAGTCAGAACTTTCAGGAGTGTAAACATCTCCCTAGAAAGAGTAAGTCAACAGAAAATTCCAAGGAGAGATCATCTCTAAAAAATGGCTTTTATAGAAGAGGGCCTATGATTGGTTTTCATGGCTATAGCAGGACGCTCCATCTCTGCCACTTCCTAGCCTACCTAGGATGGGTTTAGGGCCTAGATACCAACTCAACACCAAAAGCTCTGTTCCCTCAGGACATCTTAAATGGTCAGGTGAGAATGTGTTTGCTACCACATCATACCTGGACAGTGCCAACATTTTTGCCTGCAAATCTACATGGCATTAAAAGTTAACAATTCACTTTTTCTAGGAGGTACTGGGGATTGAAACTGGGGCCTCATACATGGAAAGCAGATGCTCAAACCACTGAGCTACACCTGCTTGCCTCATAATTCACTTTTTTCTTCATTTTAAAAACAATTTATTGAAGTATATCATTCATACATGAACACACATAAACAATAAGTGTTTAGTAAACATTGTGAACTTACAAAACAAACATGCATAACATCATACAGGGCTCCCACACATCACCCAACCACAAATACTTTGCATTGTTGTGAAACATTTGTTAACAAACTATGAAAGAGCATCGTCAAAGTATTACTACTAACTTAAGTCTGTATCTTACTCCCCTATACTTTTTTAAAAGCATTTACTTATTTAGTTACTTTTATCCATTTTTACCACCCCACCCCACCCCCCGTTTTGGCTGTTTTTGTGTGCATTCACTGGGCAACTCTCTGTGTCGGTTTCCTGCCTTCTCTTCTCATCCCTCTCCTCCTGTCTTCACTGGGATTCGACCCTCAGAACCTCCGATGTTGGAGAGAGGCATCCTTCTGCCTGCGCCACCTTAGTTCCTGGTTTTTTGGCAGTCTCGTCTTGGCTCTCCCTTGTTACGTCATCATCTTGCTGCATGGCTCGTGGGACCTGGCGGCACACCCACGCGCGGGGCCTGGCGGGCTCAACCGCTTGCAGGGCCTGACGGCGCACCTGCACATGGGGCCTGGCGGCCTGCGCGCCTTCTATATTTTTCTATTTTTAATTTTTACTGGGAGGTCCCCCGGGATCAAACCCAGGTCTTTCCATATGGGAGACGGACACCCAGCCATTTGAGCCACATCCGGCCCCCTGCTATATCTCTTAAGGTTGACCAGAGATACCTAGAGTTACAGTCATTTCCCATACAGGATGGTCATATAATAAATCAGGCTTGGTTTATCACCAGCATTCTAAAAACCAGACCTAGGGAGAAAAAGTAGGTCTGAGAACACATGAATGGTTTCTAATATAGTGAATGTTTAGCCTACACTGTTATCACAAAATCAGGTCAGCGAGAATATTCACACTTCACAATTCACTTTTAATCCAAATGCATCTTCAGTGCTTCCTTTGTGCTAGTCTCTCTTCTAAGCAGTTTAGGTATGTTAATTCATTTTATCCTCACAATAACCCTGTGAGGGGAGTGCTTATTCTCAGTTTACAAATAATAAAATGAAGCCCAGTGTGTTTTAATCAACTTGCTTCAGGTCATAGAGGTAGGATGTGGCAGAGCCAGAATTTGAGCCCTGTGGGTCTGCCTCCAAAGGCCAGGCTCTCCGCCACAGTCTTATGCTGCCTCTCAAATACTCTAGGATCCCTACAGTGAAGTTTCTACCAGGATTATCCAGGGCCACCTATACCAGAATCATCTGTGATACTTGTTAAAAATGCAGATTTTGGGCAACACCTGAAATTTACTAAAGAATCTGAGAGAACAAGACCCAGGAATCTGCTTTTTAAGTTCCCCAAGTGATTTTATTTTTTTATTTTATTATTATTATTATTTTTAGGGAGTACTGGGGAGGTACCACGGGTTGAACCCAGAACCTCGCACATGTGAAGCAGGACCTCAACCACTGAGCTACATCTGCTTCGCCCCCCTCCCCCAGGTGAATTTAATGCTCACTGCAGTTTGCAGATAATTTCCAGTGTGAAGATTTCTTTTAAAGTATTTCTAGTAGGTTTAGGGCATTCTTTTGAAAAAGATGGAAAGGATATTTCTGTACCTGTGGGATTTTCTGCAGCATTTCTTTATATTTAAATGGGTCATTATTTAACTGAATGAATCTGCAACTTTTTAGTAGCCAGCTTGGGGGTGGGGTGGGGAGGTATCTTGCTTAATCAATGGTGAAGGAACATTCTCAGAGTCTATAGTTTGCTTTACTGTTTACTTTAATTAAGCATGACTACATATGGTGATTCTAAATCCATAACTTCAAATCTTAAATATCTATATATAACAGTTTTATTGAGATATAATTTTCACATACCACACATTCACTAATTTAAGGTTTACAATTCAATGGTGTTTAGTATATTCACAGAGTTGTGCAGCTATCACCACAATTTTAGAACCTATTCGTGGCCCCTACAAGAAATCCCATATCCATTTACGGTCATTCCCCAGGTACCCCATCCTTCAACCTGGGGCAATTACTAATTTACTTTCTGCCTCTATAGATTTGTCTAGCCTGGACATTTAATGTAAATGGAATCATACAATATGTGATCTCCTGTGACTGGCTTCTTTCATTTAGCATAACATTTCATTCATCCATTTTGTAGCATGTATTAGTACTTCATCACTTTTTATGGCACAATAATACTCCATTGCATGGCTATACCAGATTTTGTTTATACATTCATAAGTTGATAGCCATTTGGGTCGTTTCCAGTTTTGGCCTATTATTAATAATGCTGCTACAAACATTCGTGTGCAAGTTTTTGTGTGGACATATGTTTTCAATTCTTTGGGGTATATGAGTAGAAGTGGAATTGCTGAGCCATATGTTTAACCTTTTGAGAAAATGCCAGACTGTTTTTCAAAGCAGCTGTATCATGTTACATTCCCTCCAGCAGTGTATGAGGATTTCAAATTCTCTGTATCTTTGCCATCACTTATTATATGTCTTTTTAATATATCCATCCTAGTGGGTCAAAGTGGTATCTCGCTGTAAGTTTGATTTGCATTTTCCTGATGGGTAATGAACATCTTATCACGTGTTTATTAGTCATCATATATCTTCTTTGCAGAGGTGTCTATTTAAATTGTTTGCTTATTTTTTTAATTGGGTTATTTGTCTTTTTATTATTGAATTATAGTAGTTCTTTATTGTATCTAGATGCAAGTACCTAATGAGATATATGATTTGCAAATATTCCCCCCATTCTGTTCAAGTACCCATTCCTCTCCCATATGAAACAAGAGAGGTTATTTTAAATTTAGCACTACTAAACTCTGCTTTGTCTAAGAGGCCAATCATGGTGTTTTAGTTTCCAGGCTGCTAAAATAAATACTATACAATGGGTTGGCTTAAACAATGGGAATTTATTGCCTCATGGTTGTGAAGCTAGGAGAAGTCCAAAATCAAGGCATCAGCAAGGCCTTGTGTTTTCCCTAAAGACTGTGGCGTTCTTGGCCTGACTGCCATTCATCCTTGGTCCCTGGCTTTTCTATAGTGTGACAATGCACATGGAGTATCTTCTTTCTCTTCTGGGTTCTGTTGACTTCCAGGTTCTGGCTGCTCCCCATGGCTTCTCTCTTTGTGGCCTTCTCTATAATGCCTCCAGCAATAGGAGTAAGACTCATTCTGATTTAGTTGGGCCACACCTTAACTGAAGTAACCTCATCAAAAGGTCCTATTCACAACTCCTTCACATCCATAGGAATAGATTAAGTTTAAGAACATGTTTTTCTTGGGTATGTAACTCTAAGCCACCATATATAGTAACCCCATTTTCATTTCCAGTAATAGGTTTAGAAATGTATGATACAGTTTGGGCAAAACTGCTGCAGCTACCTCTTGACCACATTGCAGTGGGTCTCTTGGAAAACTGCTCACACTGAGGATCAGAGAGTGGAGCAGCAGTGGAAAGATTGGTTCTTGAGATTGTGGAACTGCAGTTGGAGATTGCCTTATCTCTGAACTTGTTGTTATGTGATTTAATCAACTTCCTTTTTATTTAAACTAGTTTGATTCAGGTGTTGGTTTTTGTAGTCCAAAGCATCTGAAGTAGTGCATAACTCTTCCTCCCTTTGTAATAACCTTTCACTTTACATGGCTGAATCTTTTTCTTATGTCTAAGCTGTACAAGAACTCCTTTGGGTAATTATTCTCCTTTCCTTAGTGTTCTAAACAGTTGTTAATATGGTATAACTTCAAGCATCAATAATTAATTCTGAGTATGTGTGCTGTGAACAGGTTACAGGGGTAATGAGATATCGACTCCTTTGGTCCTTGGGGTGGCTGGAAACCCCGCAGTGGTCACCCTGGCAGCAAGCAGCTTCCTCCACTTATTAAAGAGTGCTGAACAAATATTATTTTCAATGTATTACTGTATTGCTTATTTCAGAAAAATTAGAAAAAAATATTTAATAATGCTAAACCCAAAGTTGATATGGAATGGAATAGCCTTCTAGTAACCTGAAGTTAGCTGTTTTCCTCTTTACCTCATATCCTTCTTGTGGATTGTTTCCATTGATCCTAATTTCTCTGTGGGAATAGGAAGGCAACAGCAACCTCTTGAGCACTGGTTTAGAACAAAGGCCACCTGAGTTCCAGTCTGTGTCTGCCACTGGACTAAAGGTAAATCATCTAATCGCTCTAGAATTCAGTTCCCTCCTCTGTAAGATGTGGTTTGGATTAGCTGACCTATGGCAGACCAGATACGTTATTTTGATGAAAAATGTCCCTACAGGCATTAATTAGCAAGTTTGTTCTTTATAAGTTATTTATAGCACTTATTTTTTTCTTTCATAGTATTACAACTAGTTCTCTAAATTTCTGGTTTTCAAATGTTTAATGATTCTGAAAATAATAGATGATAGAGTAGATATCACACTATCTCCTCTGATAATGAATAGTAACTTGATAGTAATTGGAAGTGTTAGAACCTTAAACAAAAGGGGAAATTCTGTGTGGGAGGATGGGAGGAGGTCAAAATAGAAACATAATGGGTTTCAGTATTGAATTTCTGAAATCATGTTCCCTCAAAAAGGCTTTATTAAGTCAAATATAAAATGGTATCCAAGAAAACCCTAAGCAAAACAAAACAAAATTCATTATTGTTCTTTTGAGGGTAGGTAGGATTTTGAAAGATTTTGGTTTTGCTTACTTTTTAAAATCTCCAGTACAAAGCCATAGGTTTTTAAATGCCCCTTAAATCTCTTAAATGCTCTTAAGTGTGTATAGGCATAGAAGGGGTGGTAGACAAGAGGTTGGCAAAGAGAAGATAAGGAAGTTAATTTATTTGCTTCTTTGTTAAAGAAATCTCAGAAAGACATGATGATTCACCTGTATTTGCTAGTGCAAAGCATTTTTACCACAAGTGTCTGCGGAATTAAGGCATTTAAAACAAAACACCAGATAACGTGTTTCACACTTAAAAGCATGATAGACTGTAGCTTTACAGGTGAGGTAATTCAACAAGCTGTGGAGTTTTAAATATCTCTACTAAGTGCTTTGGCTGCAAAAATAACCCCAAAAGAACATGACCTAAAATACAGGAAAGAGTTTCTTGTCTAAACAATACAATGTGTGGGGTCGTTTTAATAAAACCCTCCACGGTATCTTCTATATCATATGGAAACACTGATACACCTATCCTATTTTTGGCTGGGGAGTGCCCTACTCTGGAGCAGCCTAAGGCTGTGGGACAATGGAGGGAGAGAGTGGCTCTGAGGTATCAAACCAAATAGAAACCTTCTCTGTACTGATTATAAGCATGCTATTCAATATTGAGATGTTTTCTGGAAGGGTTTTCACCAGTGAAAGTGAATCAAAACTCTAAATAACATTGCAGCCATTCACTTATTAATTCAACAATTATTTATTGCATACTTATCCAGGCACCAGATGCAGCTGTAGAAAAGATAATGACCCAGCCCTCGTGGAGCTTGTATTCTTGAGAGGGAGATAGATAATAATGAAATGACAAACAAAACAAATAAACAAAACAAACAAACAAACAAAAAACCCACATTGTTTTAGTGTTGAAGAAGACAGGTGCGAAGAAAATAAAGCAGGGCATATCTATATAGAGTGGATCATGTTTGTGGCTATTTTAGCTTGCATAGTCAGGGAAAGACTCCCTGCAGAGGTGACATTTGAGCTGAGACCTAAATGACAAGAAGGAATCAGCAAAGTACCAGGCAGAAAGAACAGTTCATGCGCAAGGAACGTGCAAAAGGAATGGCTAACGGTTGTGGAAGAACTTTGAGACTTCCAGAAATGGCATGAAGCCTTCTTTGGTCAAAGCACGGTGAGCAAGGATAGATGAGGTCCCAGAGTTGGGTAAGGGGATTCAATTTTTATTCTAAGTGCAAATGGTATCCTTTGGAGGTTTTTAAGGTGATGTAGTACAGTTATTTTAAATACAAATGGTATCCTTTGTACAAATGGTATCCTTTGTAGTACAGTTATTTTAAATACAATATTGAAAAAGGCCATGCACTTCGATTTTATTTCATTGAAATCTAACTTCTAATTCCTGTGCGGGTTAAACACTTCGGCCGCCCCTGTTTTCCCAGACTGCGCTAGCGGCGGGCTTCTTTGCACCCCACGCTCTCCAGTTGACAGCCTCTGAGGAGCGTGTGACAGTTGGCAGGCGCAGCGAGGCGCAGCCGGAGCCAGGTCGTGCAGGGGCCAGGGCTGCGGGAGGGGAAGAGGAGGCGGCGGCGGCCATGCGCACACCGAGCAAGGGAGGAAGAAGAAGCGAACCCCAACGAGCCTCCCTGGGGTCAACGCGGCCCCTAGAGGTTCGGATCCCGAGTATAGCCCGGGCTGCTCCGAATTGACATCGGAAACAATGGTGGCTCGGGGATGGAGGCAAAGGCGCTAGTGCTTGGGGGAGGAGGCTATTAGGGGAGTTTCGGCTTCTCGTGCCTAGCGACGCACGGCCTGGCCGCGAGCCCCAGCGCCCTCACCCCGGGGGCCGCAGGTGTTGATTCGAGGTTCCCCTCCCGCGGTCTTTCTGCCCACATCCCTGCGGCGCGCGCGGCCCCGGGCCTGTAAATCCGGCGCCGAGTTTTGTGAATCGCCCGCACCGAGTGGCCGCACCCAGGGCCGCCAACCCCAGGACCCCACCGAAGGCCCACCGGGCCATTCGAGCATCTCGTCCTCTCTAAAGTCTTCTGGCGGCCGACCGCTTGGGACCCCTCTGCTGCGTAGGGGTAGTCCTGCCGAGAAGACCCGCGGCGCCCGCTCCCTCGGGCCTTAGCGAACTGAGCTCCCCGGAGCCAATCTTCCCATGGAAACCAACGCTTCGCGGTCCGGAGAGCGACCTTCGGCCGCAGGGTCCTACTCTGCTTTCAAATTTCAGCTTCAGAGGCACCTACTCAGCAGGGCCTGTCCTCTCTACGCCATTCGAATTCGCATCCACTCACTCTCCATCCCATCACCCTGACTTAATGTTCTGCGGGGCATTTACTCCATTAGTCTTATGTGTTTGTTTATTGTCTGTCTCTGGAACGTACGTTACACGGAGCAGGGGCTTTTTTCTGGCGCAGTACCGAATTCCCGGAGCCTAGCACCGGGCGGGGACCCGGTAGGCCCTTTCACATTTGCTGAACGACTGATTGCAGTGCCGGGCACTGAAGAGCGCCAGAGCCACGGGCCCTACGGGGAGGGGCCCGGCCCCGCCCCTGGCCGCGCCCCGAGTCCAAACCCTCGCCTTTCCCCCTTCTTTCTCCGGAGTCCTCCGGGGGCTGAGCCTGAGCCCAGCTTTTCCCTTAAGCCTCCTCTCTCCTGCAGCCACGGCAAAAACCCGGAGCAGCGGAGTGGCGGAGCGGCGGAGCGGCGGAGCGGCGCAGCGGCGCCGCCCCTCGCGGCACCTCCCTGCCAGCCCTCAGAGGCCGCGCTGGGCATGCTCAGTTGGCAGGGCCGCTTCAGCTCGCGGAGTAGGAATCTTGGGCGCTCCGGCTGCAGCGAGCTGTGGCGGGGGTAAAATGGAGTCCTTTACCAATGGTGAGTGGGAGGCCCGAGTCGCGGGGGTCTGGGCTCTCTCGGTCTCAGTGGATCGCAGGCAGCCGTGACACGCGGGGTCGTGTTGCAGTCGCCCCATCGCCGGTTTCCTGCAAGAGTTTGGGGGCGGTGGTAGGGGGTTGGGGGCGGCAGCTGGAGGCTCGGGGCGGGGGCGGCCAGCGGCTCGCGCGCGCCTGGGGGTACTGCGCGTGAAGGCCAGTCCGGGTCCCGGGTGGGGTTTGGCTGGGTGCGGCCGGGACCCAGCTCTCCGCTGCGCAGCCGGGTGGGCGGGCGAACGGTAAAGTTTGGGCAGCGGTGCGCAGAGGAGTGGGCAGCAAGAAAGTTGGCAGCCCGGATTTCCCCGGGCGAAGACGGTGCCTGCCCCGGCCCTCGGGCTGGAAGGGTTAAGCTGTGGCCTTTGCCAAACCCAACTCCTGTGGTGCGCCGGGCGCTGTCCCCCTGTCCTTCAGAGAGTTGCCGGCGTGACTTTTCCTAATAGGGCGGTGTGGGGGTGGGGGACTTGGCAGGCTGATTAGTGGAAGGAAGGGAAACTTGGGGAAAGCCTTGCTCACGCCCAGCCGAAGAGGTGCCTGCCCGCATTGCCACCCTCCTGTCTGTTGCTGAGGCACTCCGCAGGGCGTCCAAGCTTCCTCCTAATAAATACCAGTTTTTCCGTCGAAGACTCATTAAATATCAAGGGTCTGTCACTGTGATATCACAATGTGGCTTGAGGTAAGTCAAAGCAGGAGCCTGCAAACTGCCACAGCCCTTTACTGAATGGAGTCCCATCCCTAGTTAAAACGATGGCTTTTGTTTGGACTAGAAGTGCTGGAGTCACAATGTATGGGTGAGATGCTTTACCGTTTTGCGGCGTTGACTTGTCTGGATTCCCTTTTAGGATAGAAAGTGGGGAACCTGTCAAGAATTCACGCTAAAATTAGGGACTCACTTTCCCATTGACGTATGCTTTCCTGCGGGTAGTTCGTTATTTCAGGTAGTTAGATTATAGCATTAATGAAACCAAAGCCTTATCCCTGTATGGGTGGGTTAGTTGCCACCCAAGAGACGAGACATTGTACACTATATCCCAAACCCTAGCCAGACTTTGTTGTATGCTGTGCTTCATTCATGGGGTTGATTTTGTGAACTACTCATTATAGTCTCCCTGTCCCTAATTCAGAATACTTTATTCTACTGCCATCTTCCTGTCTGTGCCGATTAATTAGGTTTAATGACAACTTTAATTCTGAACTTTCTTTCAAGTTCTACTTGTAATTACGCTAAGAGTAGTTTGGTAAAGTTACTCAGAGAATTAAGATTTGAACTGAAGGGAACCTTAGAGACCATCTAGTACTTTAGTGTAAAATATGTTTAATACAAGTCATTAAGTCCTTGCAAATTAATATTCCAATGCTTATTCTTCCATAGGCTTATTCTTTGTTCTAGGCAAAATGCTTGAGCTTCCCTGTTTGTAGAATTTTAAATGCAAAACTTCACCTAAATAACAAAAGAAAGTCTCTGTAGCATGGGCTGAGTAACCATTTGGTCAAGATTAGTGGTAGCTGATTTGGTGAATCTGCTTCTACAGAATTGAAGTACATTCTTAAGTCTTAAAATTTGGGCCTCTTCCCTAATAAAATATGCTCATAGATGTGAATATTTGCAAAATTGTCACATTTGGGAGGGCAATGGAAAAATCCCAGAGTGGAGGGGAAAAAAAGCACTAATGCTTCAACTTCTTTGTAGGAAATTGGATTTCTAATCCTCGCCTATGTTCCACATATTCTAAGTCTATGCTGAAGACAGTTTTGCAGTTGTCATTTTAGTTAATGTATTAGTCCCTCCTTGGACCCTTTAACAAGGATAATAGCAACTACAAAATTTAAAATCAGTAAGAAATTAGATGCTAGCAAATTGAGGTACTTTTCACGTTTAAGGTAGACTGGATGTTTATTTCATAACATTTGAAGGGGTAGCTGTAGAATTTTCTAGTGTCTTCAAACATGAAGTATAGTGGAAAGTAAGTTTATCTTTGTACTTAATCCTTTGAGTATAAATGATATGCATACATATCTTCTCCCATAGGTCTGTATATTTTGTGCGGAGTATTTCATTATCCATAGAATTTATGATTGCAGGATTTATCAATCTTGATATTAATTAGCTTATGTTACACAATAATTCAGGACCATATATCTTTGAGTAACGATCTTGTTTTTATCCTCTGACCTACCCATTTGTAAAAGAGGCAAGTTTAGTTTCTGTCTTGTCATTCCTGCCTTCAGGTACTCATTTATTCCAGTAGGGCTTTCTGCACTTTCCCTATTTTCAGTCAAAACTTGCTTCTGATAAGACACATTTTTCTCAGGCCCTGCTCTCTCTTTGCTGATAATGGGTTCATTTGATGAGCATCCTTTGTTAACCTGTTCAGGCAACATACTGTGGCAACCCATTTAAAATGCTTATTTCAAGAAAAGGCTTATAATGAGGGGCATTATTTGGCCCAGGAGATACTTTTGGCTTGCCCTTGGGAGAGACTGATGTTATGCTGAAGACTGGACATCCCATCTGGCTTTGGATCTTTGGTGACTTTTGTATGGAGAGATGTGCTGTACCAGTACTTTAGATTGATTTGACAGTTGTGCCGTGTTAGGCAGGTGCAGGTGAAACAATTAGGAATAGTGACTTACACATTACAAAAAATTTGATGACAACTATCCTGGTCTTTTGTTAGAGGTATTATCAAATTACTAAAGTTAATTATTTGATGTCTAACTTTTCCTCATTTACATGCAGGGTTGGGGAATTTCAGAATAACTTAGTTTCATGCTAAAGAAGCAGATGCCAGAGC
Source organism: Cabassous unicinctus (assembly GCA_029593785.1). Classification (NCBI taxonomy): domain Eukaryota; kingdom Metazoa; phylum Chordata; class Mammalia; order Cingulata; family Chlamyphoridae; genus Cabassous; species Cabassous unicinctus. The sequence goes on along the minus strand of JAQZBX010016044.1, from coordinate 9,906 downwards.
TTACCCTCAGAATCTGACTTATTAGGTCTGAGGTTGGCCCTAGGAATCTACGACTACATTTTGAGGATACTAAAAGTATTTACCAGAGGGGAGCTTTGGAGAAGTTTATTAGGTAAGGAATCAGGATTTGAGAAAATACTGATGGAGAAGAACTTCTTTTCCTGTAATTATATATACATTTTCTACCCTTTCCAATTTGTGGTATGGCCTGCAGTAAATCTAGAGGTTGTAAAAACATTTTGAAGTCTTAGCACTGAAAATATAAACAGTTTGTTATTTTTTCATATAAACGTAGTCCCCCAGAATCAGTTTAGCACTGCAGCCTGGTGCATAATCAAACATGGAAGACTTTCCTGTCTTAAAAAATTAGTTTTGTTTTTATTTTTAGATTGGCATCTAGTTGAAAGTGTTTCCCAGCTTCCAAAATGGGAATCTAGACAACAAATGAGATATTCTGGGTTGTCAGGCAGTCTAAAATTGTGATTTCATCTTTTTATCTCACTAACAACAGTTGTCCTATAGGTATGCATTAAAAATTTTTTCTTTTAATATTATCGGTCAAAAAAATGTGAGCTTTACCACATTTTTGTTTATATATCGTTTTCTTTCATTCTGTGATAAATTACTGGGGAGCGGGAGTAGCTCAGTGGTTGAGCACCTGCTTCCCATGTATGAGATCTCGGATTCAATCCCTGGTACCTCCCCCCCCCCCAAAAAAAAAAAATATATAATGATTATAGTAAATTAAGTGAAAATCTTTTAAAAATGGAAGATCATAGTTTTTCTGAATGATGGCATACATTAAGTTCTTTTTTTTATCCTTCTGTCTTAAAATTTTTATTTCAGTCAGGGGAAATAAGGCTACATAGTAACCAAGCATAAGTAGCAATAAAACCTAGTTTTGGCATCATTAATAGTCTCTGGTTGAGGCTGTGGCTAGAAACCAGTCCAGTTTCTAGTTAGAAAGTAGAGGTGGAAAAGTTCTTTGCTATTACTTATCAACTTCCAAAAAAGAGTGCTTAATCCCTCAAGGTAAAAAAACAGACAGCATATTTTAGAAACTATTATAATTTGTGATTATCATGTATCTGTTGATGATTCTTGAGAACTCAGCCTGAAAGATATATAACTAGAAAGTTTGGTTATAAGGAAATTATATAGAAAATAAATGAAGGGTGATTTCCTGTTCAAGAATTCAGTCAGACACCATTTTTTGAATGCCCACTTACAAGTAGATTTTCTGTTAGGCACAGTTACAAAAAACCCACAAACCTATCAGATAATGCTAACCTAAATAAGAGAAATTAATTGGAGGAACCTAGATTTGTTTTCATTCTAATATAAAAATGTAGAAGAAATGAAAAAGCAGTAACATTTCGTCCAGAACAATATTTTAATTATGAAAGAAATGTACAGAATTGTTTAAAAATATCTATTTATATAACATCTGTCACCAATAAGTTCTCATTTCTGCTGATTTAGTGTTATACTTCTGTTAGGAAAAAGCAACATTTTGCCCATCTCCATGAAAGTGTTAGAAATTTGAAGTATGGAGGAATTTGGCCAAGGATACCCCAGAAGTTGGGATGGAGAAAGAATTAGACTGGGGTTCTTCACAGTGAAGGTTAGGACGGTAGACCCATGTTCTACCAACTAGTTAACCTCACCTCTTGAAAACTGCAGGAGGTTGGAGTTGGAGCTAATACTACTAGGTCTTCTGTGACATCATTGGAGCAACACAAGAAAGGCAGTCTTTTTGTTGTTGTTGTTGTTGAATCCCTAGAAATGCAGCTCTTGTGAGCATTCACAGGAATCCAGGAATGGGGATAGAGAGACGTTTTGGAGCCCTTGAAAGTGGTCCAGCTCCTTTTATTCCTTGTGGCCTTTGTAGAGAAGGTTACTCAACTGCCCTGGTGTTTCTGGGCCAGTAAGTGTGACAATTAAGAGCCTCTGTGTCCATGGAAGGGTGGTCGAGATTATCCCAGGAAACATAAATATGCCTGTAGTACTTTGGATCCAAAGATATTTAAGAAAAATTTAAACTTGAAAATTAGTGATGAAGGTGAAAAAAATGTGAAGGTTTGGGGGATAAAGAAGAAAGCTGATAGGCAAGATTTTCAGGTTATGCCTTGAATATTTACAAGTCTTTGGCTTGGAAATGAGCTCATGCCTAGGTTGGGGAGCAAGTCGCTGTTGTTTCAGGTTGAAAGATAGTCAGGGTTGGAAGGGGGAGGTGAGGTGGGACGAGATGGACAAAAGGAATTGGGAGGATGGGGAGGATAAATGAGTTGAGACTGGTTTAGCCATACTGTCTTCTCTCTTTCACAGGCAGAAAATTCAGTCATTTGTAATGTTAAGACAGTTCATTTTTCTGAATGTTTTGGATTCCAAGGGAAAAGAAAATGCAAAGAGGACTGTAGAATCTTTTACCTTGTGGAACCACCATGGTAGAGCCCACTTGCTGCTCTGTATCGCCTCCTCCTTGCTTCAGTGTTCTATGCGTGCTTACAGCTGGACAATGAACCAATTAAATGTTGTTTCTAATTCCAATCTTAGTATCTAAACAAGGAGGAAACCAGTACATTTGCCAAATAAAGAAAACTCGGACCTCCAAGAGAGTTTCAAAAAAACAATGGAGAATTAAGTTCCTTTGTAGGAGAGTCTTTGAAGTTCATTTCCTTCAAGTGTGTATTGCATTATGTAGGTCCTCCTGGGCATTCCTCCCACATCTTTCAAGAATGCAGTCGCCAAAACAAAACTTGAGCCAAATGTCTGGACCTCTCTAGACTGGGGGTCCAGAGTCTTCTCCAGCCCCTGGTGCTATTTGGGGAGGCCAAGCCATGGTCTAGGAATTAAAAGGACTTCTTGAGGTTTCTCCAGGGAGAGCTTCTTAAGCTGGGGGAACAGGAGTATGGAGGGGTACAGAGAGAAAACTGGTACTTCTGTGGGTTGGGTGTGCTCCTTTTCTCCCTATTTGCATAGCAATCCACTATGACCAGTGCCTGTGATCAGACAACTGCCCCAGGTGTCATTCGGTGACATAGAGGAACTTTCTGGTGAGTGAGGAGGCTTCAGGCCATGGTATTTCCTATAGCTGAAGCTTTTATTTTAAAAGATTTAAAAGAGTTGTTAGAATATGCACCACGGCAATAGCATTTCATCATTTCAAAGTCCTCTAGAGAAAAACTGCATAGAGATTAGTGGAAACAATTGAAGAGAGCTAAATGTTTAAAAGATCTTTCTTTAAGTTGATAGTATGATTTGAAGACAGAGGTAGTGTAATATTTCTTGTTTCATAATTGTAAACGGGGCTTCCATGACTTAGTAAAGGAGGCTGCTGTGGCCCTTGGGGCCTGGTGGGAGGAACTAAGTATGCCCCAGGTTAACGAGATCAAGTCCTGGAGTTTGGGTTGGTGTCCTCCTTACACTTACTAGCTGTAGTTTCTGTGCTCAACTGGAATGTTAAATGCCTCAAGCCTGGGGCCACCGACACCATCATTTCAGTGTCTAGATTAGGTGGCTAGATTAAGAAGAAAGCTCAGACTGATTGTAGAGTATTGGGTGCTAGTCTGTGGGAATAAGAAATGTGCTGCTCTTCAGAGCAGCCTTTCATCTGCATCAGTACAGTCTACTGAGAGGCTTGGTAACTTTCCAGTTGCCAGAAGCACACAGAAAAATAATTGAATGTGTGAAGGAGGATCTAGTCTGAATTGGGGATTAAATAATATAGTGTGTTGAGTTAGAAATAAACACACATTCACTCAGGTGTGGCCAGCTTTGTTCACAAGTGCTTGCATTGTAGTTGGGTACATGGCTCTGTATTGAGATACAGACTTGAGCTCATGTAAAGAAGCTTTCCTTGGCAGTTAGTCGAATGTCAGTGGCTATTGATAGAAGAAATGTGTTTACAATCCCAGCCTTTTTAAATGGGTTAATGATAAGCAAACAGACCCTCAGTTGTAAATTGTTGTCTAAGCAATTGCTATAAAGATTTAAGGCTACCATATACCTTGTGTTTTTGTTACTATAAGCATGCTGTGTTTTATCAGTCTGATGAGTCAGATGGAAAAGTGTTTCAGAGAATTACCAGCAAAATCATTCTTTGTTCAAATCTATCTGAGAGTAAATCTGGTAAATTTATTCACTAAGGTGTTTTCTTACTCATAAGGTTCTGTATATGTTGAAGAATTCTTATATAAAATTTCTTTGTGGATCCCATTCAGTGATAACGGATTCCCTTTTAAATCACTTACAGATATTCCTAATACCTTAATGCCGTTTTCTGTATTATATAAGGAATTATGATAGATTGTTTGTTTGAAACCATATCCTGATAGTTGATGGAGTTAAAAATAAACTTTTTAGCTTTAGATCTTACAAAGGTATTTGAAGCTATACAAATTTGCTTGAGAGATTTAATTTCAATTACCTTTTATAGCTAAGTCTTTCCAAGAGGTGCCCTGAGGATGATCAAGAACTGTGGGGCCTGTTTTTATGAAGAAAGATTTTAAAAATACAAGATAAAGATTGTAAATGTGGAGAACATGTTTGATATAAACATCAGGATAAGTAATTTAGCCAAGGAAAAGAAATGAGAAAATTAGAGCTAAAATAATTTAATTTTCCCCCACAAGGATACTGACTAGCTTTTAAGTGAATAAAATGACATATCTTTATGTGGATTTTTATTATTGTCATAATGATAAGTATCGGGAGAGGAACCAGATGCTGTCAGTATTCACTCTTGTACTATTTGTGCTCTTCAGTCCACAGAATATATTACACTTGTCAACTTAATGCTTTTTCGGTGACTTCTTAACTGTTTTAACTAGAGTATTTGCTTTTTGGCATTGACGGTTTTTGAGTGCCTTATTATTCAGTAGGATTCAATTAGTAATAGTAGTACTATATAAATTATAAATTTTGTAATTCTCTTATTTCTACATTAATTTCTATTGCAATAACTACTAGAGAAAATATGGAAATATATAGAGAGAATATATTGTACAAAAAGTTTTTTAGAAGGTGAATGCTTTGGGTCTAATTCTGTTTTATTTGACACCAGAGAATACAGGGGTTCAAATCTACTTAATTTTTTCTTGTTTTTTTCTTTGTTATTTCCCCATTTGGTCCTTTTCAACTTCTTCTTTTTCACATCATGTTAATAGTTTTTCCTTCATCTCTTATTTTCATTATTAAGACTAAACATATTACAAACCAAAATTACTTCTTCATAGCTCATTGTTCTGTTCTTCCATTGAGGGGGTGGGGAAGGAGGTCAGGGAAGAAGCATAGGGTGAAATTTTTAATACAGATCCTTTCATACTGTTTTGAACTGCCTGATTTAACAAGGTAGTTTTTTCTTAATTAGTTTTTTTACTTGTGCCCATTTATTTTTTTAAGATAATAGTTTTTAAACAATTTTCCCTCAATAAATATAGTAATACTTAAGTGCATTAAAATATACCTTTATTATATACTAACTTGTTCCAAGCTTTGTTCTTAAAGCTGGGGTACAAATATGAATGCAGCATGTTCCCTTCCATTGAGGAGTTTACATGCCAGTGGAGTTAATTTTTAAAAAAGATTTATTGACGTGAATGCACAAATTAGTACACTCTTTGAAAACTCTCAGACTTTGAAAAGTACATTTCCCATCCCACACCTCTTCCCTCAGATATATTTGGTTTTGTATTTTTCTTTTTTCATTTTGGATATCTATCCATGAGTTTACCTCATTTTGTAAGACTGCTGCAAAGTGTAACATAATAGTAAATGGCAATTCAGACTGCTGGCCTTCAAATCCTGGCTCCTCATTCACTAGTTCTCTGATTCTTTAAGTATATTACTAGGACATTTAAATAACTAATTAAAAAACAAACAAACAAATAAAAAAACTAAAATTTGCACAAAACCTTAAAACATTTTTCCTAGTATCAGTAGTGGTCTAAGATATGCAGTGGTTTGGGCATATACCAGCCATAGTGAGATTTTGAAAATTGGGAAACAAATGGCATGTTATATGTTAATTCTTTATTGAAAGCTTGAAGCCTAGGAGGGCTCCTTCCCTTTCAGATTTATTAGCAATTTTGCAACACTTTCAGAGAAGGATTACCTGAGAGTTGAGTAACTGTTCATTCTTACATTCAGTTTAATTCTGGTCTAGATTTGTGTTTTTCTGGTTCTTTCAAGCACATGCAATATGCAACACCTCATTATTTATACAAGTAGAACTTGTTTGAAACTTAGATCAGGTTTTAAATATATTTTGTCTATTAGGTGGAGTTGAAATGATTGGGAATTTAAGACCAGAAGGGGTAGTGTTAACATGAAGATATAGAATAAGGGAACTTCATAAACTGGTAACAAGGCCTGTATTTCATAGCATCAGGAAGGCAAACATGTCTATAATATAATGTATTTTAAAATCATACGTATTTTGCTATATTTCCTCATGAGAACCGTAGAAGCTAGTTTTACTAGCGAATTTGTATTTCTGCTAGTGACTGATGCCTTTATATTATTTTTATTATTATTATTGTTAAATAAATGTAACTTAGCAGCAACTTTTGGCCCTGAGAATCCTTTAGAAATGATAGCAATTTACCTCCCTAAATCCACTCTGCAGAGTCTCTGGGTCTGTTTTGTTCTTGGTTTTCTTCTTCTTCTAAACAAAGATAATATTTTGAACTTCTGAAACATCAAGCTAATGATTTTGATCAAACAGAAAGTTGAAGGATGTAAGGAATAATCTTTTATTTAATGGCCAGTGTGGATTATGTGGGAATAGAGCAGAGGCAAAATCCTCACTTTGGACCACAACTGTTCCTGGAAAACTTGAGGGTAAAGAAGGCTGTATTTTCCCACAGGAATAGGTTATTGGAGCCTACATTCCTACCTAAGGATACTAAAAGAAGCATAAATGGTATGTTATGAAAGCAGAGATACCACTTGTTTAGGTCTCCATTTTCCAAGTGCTCAAAACCAGATTTCAAATTCTGTATAAAGATTGTACATGTTTGTTCAGTCAGGAGCCATTGATTACATACAACAGATAAAAATACAGTTCTCTTGTATCTGTTCCTATAGCTGGCATCAATATAGTATCTCACACATATTAGATGTTCAGTAAATATTACTCTAAACAACTCTAAAACATTTAAATAACAGTTTTGTTTTATTTGTACTTTTTTAATTTAGAGGGTTTTGTTTTTTAAAGGAAAGTTGAATTCAATGCCCTTTTCCTTTTTCTATAAATTTCTCTGTAGCAACTAGAGTAATTCCAAATCATGTTCTTGGAGCACTCTTATCAGTGTTCATTTAGCTTCCCTTTCCACTGAAATACATTTATTAAATACTTGATGTATTTCAGGCCTTGTACTTTGTGAGGGAAGACAGTGATAAATATGACATGGTCTCAGTGTTTGGGGGGAAGGTGATGGTTGGGGGAAGGGTGTCTCCTACTTTGAAGCATTTTCAAAATCAAAATTAAAGAATGACCCAACATTTTCCTCCTTTCCACTTTCATCTTCTGAGCTTAGTTCATAACTAGAGAGCTGCTGTGCACTTAAGACCAAAGTGGTGTGGTTAAATCAATTTCTCTTCCTGCAGTGCTCCAGGGCCTTTTGGCTGACCTGCAGTTGGGGCACTTTGCCCTTCATTAGAGCCACAAAAACATTCCCAAGCCAGTGAGATTCAACTTTTAAAAAGGAATTTCCGTACATCACACTGAGTTGGTAAGAAGGCATGAATTAGTCATGTACAAGCTTTGCTGTTGCCTTGTAGAAAGAACTATGTTGTGGCTGTCAATTAGGAAAAGCCACTGAATGGCAGGGGCCTTTATTAGTTGACATAACAGAATAACTAGTGGTATGACTTAGTTCCAGTAAGAGATCAGGTATGAAAACATGAATTTTAGACCTGACACTCATTAAACAGGAGGAAAAAGAGTGGATGTTTCTAACATCAGTGTTAGAGGATAAAAATCAAATGATATTTGAGAACAAATCCTAAACAACTCCTCAGTGGTCACATAATAGCTAAATTAGGGTGATCTGAAGACATGATTCAAAACCCTTTTCCCCCTTAAAAAAATCTTCAGGCACGCCTCACCCTGGAGCATGCCCACACCCATGTCTCAGGTATGTACTATCTCTTTTCTTGTTTCTCAATAAACTGCTCGCTTGCCTACCCTATGACATGTCCTTAAATCCCTTTATGCGACGTAGCCAAGAACCTAGAAACCCAGAGCGTTCATTCTGCTAACGTATTTGGTGAGCCATGGCAGGAGACAAAGAGGTGAGTAACACTCCCTGACACCCGACAATGACTGGAACTCGTAAATCAGATTTGGGGTTCACCTGTTACAAATTGGATAATGGTGGAAGAATAAGTGCCTTCCAGAACAAGGTATTAGTCATGTGGGGATTATCATCCAGTTCCAACCACAGTGCTGGACTCGCCTTCCCTCAACCTCAATAGAATAGCTAGAGAGTTTCACACCCTGTCAGGCAGGGACTGCTGCCCCTAACCAGCAGGAAGTAGCTACAGAAAAATGACAATCACCTTTCAGCACCCCCTTAAGAATAAAGGTGTAACCTACTCTCCAGTTCATTGGACTCACCCAGGACAACTAACAAGGAGGTGAGGATTGACAACCACCACACCAAAGAAAGGACAGAGCCTACAACTGCAAGCAAGAGAGTCCCATCCCTCAGCTGTATGGGACTGAAATCCCCCCTCTCAATTAGAGGTGGAGTAGACATCACCATCCCAGAATCTTCAGGATTGGGGAATGAACTATGGACTAGAGTGGACTTACTGGTAATCTACTATAGACTTGTTGTGATTCTAGCAATGAAAGAAATTACAGCATTAATGTGGAGGCAGTGGCCACTGGAGGCTCTGGAGGCAGGGGAAGAGAAAGACAGATGTAATGTGGGGGCTTTTTCGGGACTTGGGAATCATCCTGAGTGGCATTGCAATGACAATTATATGCCATTATATATCTTCCCATAGCCTGCAGAATAGTGTGGGAGCGAGTGTAAACTACAGTGTGAACTATGATCTATGCTCAATGGCAATGCCCTAGGATGCGTTTATTAACTGCAATGAATGTGCCACGCTAATGAATGTTGTTTATGTGGGAAGGTGTGGGAGGTGTGGGGAGCAGGGCATATGGGAACCCCTATATTTTTTGTGTAACATTTGTGTAATCTAAGTATCCTTAAAATTTTTGAAAAATATTTTAAAAAAATAAAGGTGTGAGAGACTTCCGGGAAGATGGCTGACTAGTAACACACAGGAATCTCTTCTCCAGAAAAATATCTAGAGAACAGGCTGAAACAGACCCAAAATAGATCTTCTAGGGTCTAGGACAGCAGGGGAAGACTGCACACCACTGAGAGGAGAGAGGGGCAAAAGAGAGAAATCGCGGCAACAGAACCAGAACCGTGAGTTTTTAATCAGCAGCGGCGGCTGCTGCCGGCACCCTCCCCCACACTCTTTAGAATTCTCGGGCCTCTGGGCCTGCGACTACAGACAAGGGGGCTCCAGGGATCTACGACTCCCAGAAAGGGGAGAGAGAGGAACACAGCCTTAGGCTGACTCAGGTTCTGACGTGCAAATTTGGGCTTCGGAGCCCCACAGACCCCTCCACAGGGCAGTTTGCCCTGGGAGCCTAGTAAGGACTGGAGAAATTCGACCCTCGCAATCTCCCTCTCTTATAGTCTGGACTAATTGTTGAGGACTCCACAGGAGAGGGGAGAGAGAGCCTGGGGCTGACCCTGCTTTTGACTCCCAGGTTTGGTCTGCCCTTTCCCAAGAGCCAGTCCAGGCTGGGTGGGGCTGTGCCATTGTTTGCCTTGGAGCCTGCAAGGGGTTAAAGATATACAAACCTCCCAATCT
>JAQZBX010016043.1:0-36884 GCA_029593785.1 Cabassous unicinctus | reverse complement strand
TTTTTTTTTTTTTTTTTTCACCAGGTGTCTAACCACTGAGCTACACCTGCTCCACCAGTTAGGTAGGTTTCTGAAGGCTTTGTCTGGCTTTCCTTGCCCCCTTTTCCCTTGGGCCAGTTGGACTTCTGACAGTTTGCTGGCTGTCTCTACTGTCAGCTCACCCCCTCACTGACCCAGTTCTTCTTTCTCTCCCAGGGTGGGTGGGTGTGACAGCCTGCCTGATCAGCTCTCTCCTCCCCTCTCCCCAGAGCCACTTCAGGGCTGGCTGGTGTCTTTTTTTCCCCCCTCTGTTCAGCTCACTCTATCTCCCCTGCCCCCCCCCCCACCTCTCTCCCTCTGAGTTTGCTTGGTGCCAGTGCCATACCTGTGTGCCAGTCCCACATCTGTAGCTCCCCCATGGAGGTGTGTCTGTCAACCTCCACTTGCTGGGATGGCTACAGCTGAGATTCAAAGTGGACTCTGCTGGCCAAAGTTGCTGAAGAGAAACCACTCTCCACCCTCTGCCAGACCTTCCTTCTCCCAGGAAGGAGGACATTCTTACCCCTCTCAGTTGGCTCCAGTGAGCCAGAGTTTTTTTCACTGAGGCTATTCTTCTTGAGGGTGGGCATATGTACTGTTCTCAGTTGCAGGAGTAAGTAAACTCATGTTTGTTTGTTTTTTTCCTGCCTCTTCGTCTCTCTGTCCCTCTAGCTCCTGGATGATATGCAACACTCTCCTGATCTGCAGATTCCCAAAGCAGCTCCCTTGGACAGCTTTTTGCCTTTCCTCCATTGTTTTTGTGAGAGAGTTGAGCACTGTCTACCTACTCTGATGCCATCTTCCTGGTAGTGCTTAAGTGTATGTATTTAAAATGGGTATCTTCTATACAACAAATAATCAGCTCTTTTTTAAAAATCACTCTCATGATATCTTAGCATACTTATACAATTCACATTTAAAGAGGTTATTGATACAATTAAATTAATAGCTACCATCCTTGTCATTGTTTCCTATGTGTTGCACTGTTCTTTGTTTCTTCTCTCTTTCCGATTTCTTTCTGGTTTTAATGGATTCTTTCATATGATTCCATTTCTTTCTGGTTTTAATGGATTCTTTCATATGATTCCATTTAATCTACTCTCTTATCTATTAAATTATACTTCAGGTTTTTTCAGCTTTTGCTCTAGAGTTTACAATATACTTTAAAAAATGTATTTTTACTACAAAAGTTGTAAACTTATAAAACAGTTATGCAGGGAAGTGGGTGTGGCTCAGTGGATAGAGCCCCCGTTTACCATATGGGAGGCCCGGGTTCGCGTCCCGAGGCCTCCTTATGAGGGCACGCTGGCCTGAACGGTGCGGTGGGCTGATGCAGCAACCTCACGGCAGGAAGCGGGTGTGGTGCAATGGATAGAGCACCCGTTTACCATATGAGAGGCCCTGGGTTCGCTTCCCGGTGCCTCCTTGTGAGGGCAGGCCGGCTTGCGCGGCGCCGTGGGCTGATGCGGCAAGACCTCACAGCAAGGGGGAGATAAGCAGACGCAGAGAAGACACGCAGCGAATGGACACAGCAGCACAAGCAGCAAGGGGGGGATAAATAAAATAAAATAAATAAATCTTTAAAAAATAAATAAATAAATAAATAAAATAAAACAGTTATGCACATGTGTAGAATTCTCATACAACAACCCTTTACCAACACACCACACCATTGTGGAACATTTGTTACACATTATGAGATAATATCATCAGACTATTACCACTGACTATGGTCTATAGCATACATTTGGCATATTTTTCCATACCCTCTATTATTAACAGAGTACACCGTTGGCATTGATGCAAGAATGTTACAGTATTGCTGTTAACTACAGTCCATAGGTTACGTTAATTGTATTTTTCCCATGCTTTTCCACATTCCCACCACCCTACAATAGTGACACATATCCATACTAGTTCATAGAAGGACATTCTTGCATTTGTACTATTAACCACAATTCTCATCCACCTCTGGGTTCACTGTGTTATTCAGTCCCTAGATTCTTCTCTAGCTTTTTTTCAGTTGATATTTACATCCCTATACTATCCTTTTCAGCCACATTTCCGTTTATAAACCAGCTGCTAACTCACTATAATGTGTTACCATCAACTCTATCCATTTCCACACATTTACAGTTAAGTTAATTAAAACTTCTACATACATTAAGCATCAGAACTCCTTCACAGCCTTCCTCTGATCTCCTAACAACCTATACTCTATGTTCTAACTCCATGTGTTTATTTTTCATATTTAGTTCATATTAGTGAGATCAGTTAAGTGTCAGTCTTACTTAGCATAATGTCTTCAAGATTCATACATGTTATCATATGTGTCCCAATTTCATTTCTTCTTACTGCAACATAATATATCATTGTTTGTTTATACCACATTTTGTTTATCCATTCATTGGTTAATTGACACTTGGGTTGTTTCCATTTTTTGGCAATTGTGAATAATGCTGCTATGAACATTGGTGTGCAGATGTCTGTTCATGTAACAGTTTTCAGTTCTTCTGGATATATTCCTAGTGGAGAAATTGCCAGATCATATGGCAATTCTGTATATAGCTTCTTGAGGATTCGCCAAATGGTCTTCCACAGAGGCTGCACCATTTTACATTCCCATCAACAATCAAGGAGTGTTCCTATTTCTTCACATCTTCTCCAGCACTTACTGCTTTCTGTTTTTTTTTTTCTTTATTAATGGCCATTCTATGCAGTGTGAGATGATATTTCATTGTCATTTTGATTTGCATTTCCCTAATAGCTAGTGATATGGAAATTTTTTTCAGGTGCTTTTTGGCCATTTGTATTTCCTCTTTGGAGAAATGTTTAAGTCTTTTGCCCATTTTTTAATTGGATTGCTTAGCTCTTTTATTGTTGAGTTTTATGATTTCTTTATATAGAATGGAAATCAAACCCTTATCAGATATGTGGTTTCCAAATATTTTCTCCCCTTGAGTGGGCTGTCTTTTCACCTTCTTGATGAAGCCCTTTGAATCACAAAAGTGTTTAAGTTTGTGGAGGTCCTATTTATCCATGTTTTCTTTCATTACTCATGCCTTTGGTATAAGGTTTAAGAATGGGCCATCTATCACCAGGTCTTGAAGATGTTTTCCTACATTTTCTTCTAGGAGCTTTATGGTTCTAGTTTTCATATTTAGGTCTGTATTAGTCAGCCAAAGGAAGTGCTGATGCAAAATACCAGAAATCTGTTGGCTTTTATAAATAGTATTTATTTGGGGTAGAAGCTTACAGTCACAAGGCCATAAAGAGTAAATTACTTCCCTCACCAAAGTCTGTTGCCACGTGTTGGAGCAAAATGGCTGCCAATCTCCACGAGGGTTCAGCCTTTTTCTTCCTCCTAAGGCTCTGTGGTCCCAGTTCCTTCTGATCTCAGCTGTATCCTAGCATAAGGCTTGTCTCTCTCCCTGAGGCTCCTTTCTTTCCAGGTTTTCTCAGCTGTTCAGTGCTCTAGTTTCTTCTGGTGCAAACTATCAGGGGAACGGCTTGGCTCTCTCCCTGGGATTCCAGCATCCAAAACTAAACTCCTGTGCTCTCCTTCTCTGTGTATTTACTTCCTTGTCTTTGACTGACCATCTGTTTATATGGCCCACAAAGGGCAGGGGAAAGGGGACTCAAACTGAGTCACCCTAATGATGCGGTCAAATAAAAACCATATACTTGATTTAATAAAGTAAAAGTGAAACCTCTGAATCTAATACAATCTAATATGCCCAGAGGAACAGACCAGTTTACAAACACAGTCCAATATCTATTTTTGGAATTCATAAACAATGCCAAACTGCCATAAGCTCTTTGATTCATTTTGAGTTAATTTTTGTGAAAGGTGTGAGATAGGGGTCCTCTTTCTTTCTTTTGGCTATGGATATCCAGTTCTCTCAGCACCATTTTTTGAATAGACTGTTCTGCCCCAGCTAGGGTGGGTTTGACAGGCTTGTCAAATATCTCTTGACCATAGATATTGGATCCTTGTTGTTGTGATGGTAAGATGTGGAGGAAAGGTGCGTTCTATACTCTACTGATTAAATCTCAAAGTTGTCATGTTGTAGTGGGCCTGTGTCTTGACACTGTAACCTACCCAAATATATACACACACACACACACACACACACACACACACACATACATAATCTCTTGTTCCTTGGTGCCTTCTGGATTTAGCATCCTCTATTTCCATGAAATCTTGACCCGTGTCGAATTTTTTTGTTGTTGTTGTCTCTTTGGTGAGTTAGGATGGCTTGAAAAGGATGGAGTGGGAAAAAATGCCTTTCCCGCAGCTGAGATAAGTTCTGATGAAGTGTTTTCCTATGGAGGATAAGCCTTTGTTATAAGAACACTCTGGACATATTTCATAATGATTATTCTTCCTTCTCCATCTCTCTGCCAGATTTGGGAAGAGAGCTTTATTGGAGCCACAACTGGTAGGAAAACCCTTGAGGTTGTGGTTCCCACATGTTACTCACACTCATTCTAGTCTGCACACATTCTCCATAAATTTGTAAAAATTATTATTTCAGCATTTCTGTCAGTTTATAGCTCCAGTGGCTTCTGTTCCAAGTAAGCAGATCTGGCCTCTGTTTCCTTCTCTCCAGATTTTTAGGGTGATGATTTACCTGAAACCTTAGAACTCTGATGGGCTCAAGAAAAGTCAGTGATTTTAAGTTTGTCCTGCTGTTTCTTGTAAGGATGGAAGTGATGACCCCCAATGTCTTTACTTGTGAGAGCTGAAACCAGAAGTTACAATACATTCTTTTTTTTTTCAAGATTTATTTATTTATTTATCCCCCCCTTGCTGCTTGTGTTTTACTGTGTCCATTCGCTGTGTGTTTCTTCCGTGTCTGCTTATCTCCCCCTTGCTGTGAGGTCCTGCTGCATTAGCCCACGGCACAGGCCGGCCGGCCTGCCCTCACAAGGAGGCCCCGGGTACCCGGGGCCTCCCATATCGTAAACGGGAGCTCTATCCATTGAGCCACACCCGCTTCCCCAATACATTCATTTTTAACCTATCTGACTTCTTCACCACTGAACTTTGTCTTAACAAAGTCACAACTGTCCTCATTTCTAAATTTAATGGATACTTTTCTCTCCTTATATTAATCTATTTGTGACTTTTAGCATTTTTGATTAATTCATCCTTCTTAACCTTCTTACCTTTCCAAACTTCTAAAATATCATGATTATGCTTTTTATCTCATAGTTTCTGTCATTATCTGTGACAGTGTTGTTGTTTTCTTGTTTTTACTTTCAGTTTCTTTCCATTCTTGTCATATTCTCCTTGGGTGACTTCTTCTGCTCCCATGATTTTAATTAGCTCCTCAAATTTAATCATTCATAAAAATATTTTTATCTAATCCTTCTTCTAGGATCGCCTTTCTCTTACGCTACCATTCTGGACATCTCAATTGTAATATCCAATATTTCAAATTTGATACATTCCAAAATGAAATAAGCATTTAATTGGTACTCTGACAACACCAAACCTTATATGTTCTTGTATTCTTTTATCTCTGAAAGACTCTACTAGTCATCAATCACCCAAATCATAAACCTCGTAATTTTATTTCACTTCTTCTTTGTCATTTAATCAGTCATCATGTCTTTCAGTTCTGCAACATCTGGAAAATATATTTTCTACTCTCCAAACTTACTGCCACTATCTTGTCTCTTATCAGCATTCTCCTAAGTCAGTGGTTCACAAACTTTAGTGTGTGTCAGTAGCACCTGGAAGGCTTGTTAAAACAGATTGCTGGGACAAAGCCTATAGTTTCTGAATTATTTGGTCTGGAATGGGGCATGAGAATTTACATTTCCAACAAGTTGTCTGGTGGTGATTCTGATGCTACTGGTTCAGGGAACACACTTTGACAATCATTGTTTTAGATTATAATAGCCTCCTAATGATTCTCCCTGCTTTTGTTCTGGGCTTCTTCCAATTCCTATTCCACACCATTGTCTTGAATCTAAAACACAAATCTGCTTAAAACCTGTAATTGCTCCCCATGGCCTTTTGGGTCTAGGAAGTGTCTGGCATACGATAAGTATTCAGTGTTTGCATAAACAAATTAGGCATTAGTGAATGGGTAAGATTTGCACAGGAAGAGATGAGAAATTTCATACTGTCAGGAAGGTGCAGTCAGAGGAGGGATAGGCTACAGCATTATTTGCAAGAACACTGTAAGAAAGCAAAGCCTTTAATGGAAAGCAATTACTAAATAAGTACATTTTACAAACAGGTCAGTGAGGAAACCAGCTTGACTGAAGCAAAAAGATTATCCTGGACTGTGATCTCCTCAAGGACAGAAATGAACTCAGTGTCTTAAACATTTTATTTTGCTTCACAGTGTTAAAGAAATCTGGATTTACTTTTACACTTTTACCCATCTTGCACAGTTTGGATATTTGTTTTAGCATTCTTCCATATAGTGTTTTAGAGCTGAAGAAGTATATATTTATAGACCATGTCTGCTTATTCGGTTTATATGTAGAAACTTTTTTCCATTAAAATTAGCTCAAGGACTTTATTTAGCTTCCCTCCACAGTCAAGAATATATTTGTTATATCCCTAGAGTCTTAATATTATGATTTCTTTATGAAAAGAACTGTCGTTTGCTTGAAGCATCTCTTTCAAAGATCTTTTTTTATGTGGAGCATAGAAACTTGCTTCCTGAAATATTTACAAAAATCCATTGCAAACTGTTCATCCTGTCCACAGAGGTGAATAAGGATATGAAAAGTACAAAAGCAAAGAAGACTTGGGTCTTCCACTGATGATAGTTGACTATTTTTGCCTAAGAGCGCTGTGGATGACAATTAGGGTCTGTGTCAGAATCATATTTAAAAATACCCATCTCCCTTCCCCTCCTTCTACTTTCCTTCCCTGAGAGTTTACAATACAGAGGAGGAGCAGTATCTATTTTGAAACTGCTCCCAAGGTAATTCTGATCCACCCTGTGGAAGATAATTGACTTAATGATTGTTGGGTCTCAGACTTGTGTATTTCATATATCAGAACACTTTTTAATTTTGATATTGGAGGGCAATATAGTACTGCTAACTTTTAATTTTGGTCAGTAAGGACATTGAAAACAGAAACTACCATATGTTATCACCATTTCTTTCAGAAAGAAATGGTATTTTATAACAAAAAATGTAGTTAGAAAGCATTCCCAAAATAAGGAATAATTCTTTAAATCAATTAAATTATGCTTACGAAGAAACTCACCACTTTGTCCTTATTTTCCTCACTTTTCAAGGGGCCATTAAAATTATGATTACGTATCAGCACCTTTCCTAGCATCTATGAGCCCCTAGCCTCCAGGAAAGAGGCTTAACATCACAGTTGCTTTCTTTACTCTTCATTTTAATTTGTCCTTTTAAAGCTTTGATTCCATTTAAGTCCTAGCAGCCTATTTTGGCTCAATTAAGCATTTCCTTTTCTGTTTTTCTCTGTTCTGCTCCAGGGGAACCATTCCAACTGCTCAGAATTCATGGCATTTGATCAGATGGTCCTTTCTTTCTGTCTTTCATTCAGTGGCAGGTTTAACACCCTTTGATGCTTCAGCTCTATGATATTTAAAGTTCTATTTCAAATCCTTCAAACTTAGGGTTTTAGGAAATAGCCGGCTGCGTGGGAAGGAAAGAGAAGAGTCTATTAAAATCTACAATCCTCTTAGTGACCCATTCACTCAGTCTCTCAACAAATCTGTTCAAGTTCTCCCCTCTGCTGAAAACAAAGGAAAAAGCAAATGGAAAACTAAAGCCCTACCAAGACCAATATCAGAAACAGCCCACCCAGAAATAAGTCTTATCAAGAGACCACATTGTAAAAATGACTTATTTTCCATACTCTGAGCACCAGTATCTCAAATTTAAATTGGAGAGGAGTCCAGTGAGTTCAGGCAACCTCCTTTAAAATATCTGAAAGGGCTCTTTATTTTAGAATCCAGTGAATATGAGGATGAAAAAGCGCTAGGGCTACATTCTGTACTGAGAATTGATACTGTTTACATATATACAATAAACTTTCCAGGCTATGTAAATGTTCTAGAATCAGTTTCCTCTCTTGTTTACTAATTGAATGCTGGAAACTTTGAGCAGGTGTAGCCCGGGGGCTACCTCTGTTTCTGTCTCCATTTCTTTCTGTGCATAACACTGCTCTTATTTATCGAGGTCAGTCAGACTTATTCCACCAAATCTTAGGTTTTTATTTATGTACTTGCTCAAAGAATGGTCCCTAGGTATGAACTATCTAACAATTGATTTCTGTGGAAGGCTTTGCCTCCTCCCAACATTCTTGCTTTTGTTAGTTGTGCCTGTATAGCCCCAGCAGTCTGTGTCTCCAAGCTAAGCACTTCAAGTGTCTCCTCTTTGGGGATCCATGTCTTTCTGCATGTTAAAATGGTGGTTTGTGAGGAAGGAGGATTAAATCCCTTTTGGTAGGAAAAGGACTTTCTGTTTTGAATGAGAGGTGAAAACACATTTACCAATTTGTGTAGGACCATGACTGTATCTGTGTAGTACCACTGAATGTCTCTCTTCCAACGCACTGCTAATCCTTCCAAGTAGTAGTAATAGTGGTAATAATAATTATAATATTGATAATAAGCACTTCTATAGTACCTACTATGTACTAACAGATATTAATCTAAGACATTTTTTTCGTTTAAAAATTTATTGAAGTATATCACTCATATATGAACATACATAAACAATAAATATATAGGAAAAGTTGTGAACTTACAAAACAAACATGCATGACATCATATGGGGGTCCCATACATCAACCCACCACCAAAACCTTGCATTGTTGTGAGACATTTGTTACAAATTATGATAGAATATCATCAAAATCTTACTACTAACTATAGTCCATATCTTACATTTGGTGTATTTACCCCCAACACGCCCTATTATTATTTTTTAAAATATGTTCTTATTACAGAAGTTGTAAACTTACGAAACAATAATGCACATGTGTAGAATTCCCATGCAACACTCCTTCATCAACACACCACACTGTGGCGGGACATTTGTTACAGATTATGAGATAATATCATCAGAGTATTACCATTAATCATGGTCCATAGCGTACATTTAGCACACTTTTTCCATACTCCCCCAATATCAACACAGTACATCTTTGGCATAGATGCATGAATATTACAGTATTGCTGTTAACCACAGTCCATAGGTTTCTCCAGTTGTATTTTTTCCCATGATTGTCCACATTCCCACCACCCTGCAATAGTGACACACATCTGCTCTAGCTCACAAAGGACACTCTTGCATCTGTACCATCAACCACTGTTCTCATCTCTTCTAGGTTCACTATGTTATTCAGTCCCTAGATTTTTCTCTAGTTTTCTTTCAATTGACATTTACATCCCTAGACTACCCTTTCCAGGCACATTCCCATTTATAAACCAGCTGTTACTATAATGTGTTATCATCAACTCTATACATTTCCATATTTTTACAGTAAAGTTAATTAAAACATACATTAAGCATCAGTAGTCCATCTCAGCCTTCCTCTTATCTCCTTTAAGAATCCATCACCTTCCACCAGGTCTTGAAGATGTTTTCCTACAGTTTCTTCAAGAAGCTTTATGGTTCTTATTAGGTCTTTGGTCCATTTTGAATTAATTTTTTGTATAAGGTGTGAGATTTAGGTGTTCTTTCTTTCTTTTGGTTATGGATATCCAGTTTTCCCAATACCATTTGTTGAATGGACTGTTCTGCCCAAATTGGGTGCGTTTGACAGCCTTGTCAAAATCCCTTGACCATAGATGTGAGGATCTGTTTCTGAACCATTAATTTGGTTCCATTGGTCTGTGTCTATGTTTATACCAGTACCATGCTATTTTTACCACTGTAGCTAGGTAATATGGTTTAAAGTCCCAAAGTGAGAGTCCTTTCCTTTTTATGATGTTTCTGGCTATTCAGGACCCCTTACCCTTCCAAATAAATTTGATAATTATGTTTTCCATTTGTTTAAAAAATGCTGGTGCAATTTTTATCATGATTGCATTGAATCTGCATAGCAATTTGGGTAGGATTGATATCTTAGTGGTATTTAGTCTTCTAATCCATGAGCATGGAATGTTCTTCCAATTGTTTAGGTCTTTCTTAATTTTTTAAAAGAATTTTCTGAATGCAAGTGCTTTACATCCTTGGTTAAGTTTATTCCTAAATATTTGATTCTTTTAGTCGCTATTGTAAATGGAATTTTTTTTTCCTGACTAACTCCTCAGATTGCACATTACTAGTGTCTTTTAAACTCTCTTTCATCTGATATAAGTACAGCTACTCTGGCTTTTTTTCTTCTTCTTTTTTTTTGGTTTCTGCATGCATGGAATATCTTTTTCCAGCCTTTCAATTTCTTCCTATTGGTATCCTTGGGTCTAAGGTGAGTCTTTTTCAGACAGCATATAGATAGCTCATATTTTCTGATCCGTTCTGCCAGTCTGTGTCTTTTGACTGGGAAGTTTGATCCATTAATATTCAATGTTATTACTATAAAGGCAGTTCTTATTTCACCCATTTTGACCTTTGGGTTTTATCTGTCATATTTTATTTTCACTGCTCTTTTGACACATTTAGTTACTTTTACTGGTATAATCTTCATTTCTAGACTCTCTTCCAAGACTCTCTCTACTGTTTTTTCTTTTCAGACTGTAATATACTCTTTAGGATTTCCTGCAATTCCTATCTCTTTGTTATAAACTCTCTCCATTTCTGTTTATCTGTGAATATTCTAAACTCGCTCTCATTTTTGAAAGACAATATTGCCAGATATAAGATCTTGGCTGTAACTTTTTCTCTTGCAGTATCTTAAATATATCATACCACTGTCTTCTTGCCTCAGTGGTTTCTGATGAGAAATTGGCACTTAATCTTATTGGGTATTACTTATATATTATCCATTGCTTTTCTCTTGCTGCTTTCAAAATTCTCTCTGTCTTTGGCACTTAACATTCTGATTAGTGTGCATCTCAGAGTTGGTCTATTTGGATTTATTTGGATGGGAGTTTGCTGTGCTTTTTGGATACAGATATCTATGTCCTTCAAGAGGGTTGAGAAATTTTCTACCATTATTTCTTCAAATATTCCTTCTGCCCCCTTTCCTTTCTCTTCTCCTTCTGGAACACCCATAACATCTAGGTTTGCACATCTCTTGCTGTTGTTTAGTACCCTGAAAGCTTGTTAAATTTTCCATTCTTTTCTTCATCTGTTCTTTTGTATGTTCATCTCAGAAGCCATGTCTTCAAGCTCACCAATCCTTTCTTCTGCCTCCTCAAATCTGCTATTACATGATTCCAATGTATTTTTAATTTCATTTATTGCACCTTTCATTCCCATAAGGTCTGCTATTTTTCTGTGTATGCTTTCAAATTCTTCTTTGTCCTCATCCAATGTCTTCTTGATATTCTTAATCTCTTTACCCATCTCATTGAATTTATTAAGGAGATTTGTTTGAACATCTGTGATTAGTTGTCTCAACTCCTTTATATCACCTGAAAGCTTATCTTGTTCCTTTAATGGGGCCATATCTTCCTGTTTCTTGGTATGGATTGTAGTTTTTTGTTGGTGTCTTGGCATTTGGCTTACTAGATGTGTTTATTTTGGGTACAGTTTCTTGCTTTCATTTAGGGTTTTCTTGCCCTTACTCTCTTGCTGGTTGTGTACTAGTAGCCGAGGATGTAGTTGATGCTGTAAGCTGTGGAGGCTCAAGCTTCCTACTTTGCCCCGGGGATCGATGAAGCTTCCCCCACCATTCTCTTTTGCCAGTGGTGGGGAAAGAGCCACAGCCATGTGTAATAATCCAAGTCACGCAGACCAAGATGGTTTATAGTTGCCCAGAGAGACTGATGAAGCTGCAAACCCCTTTCTCCTCTGCCTGGGGTGTGGATGCAGCTGCAGGGGTGGACGGCAATCTATCTGTGAGGGTCCAAAATGACCACAATTGCCCAGCTAGACTTCCAACTATTCAGTCTGTGCCACCTGAATGTACCTATAGTTACCTCGAGAGGCTGGTGCAGGTCCCACCAGCTTCGTCCTGGCCAGAGGTGTGGCTGAAGCCTAGGCTAGGGCTGTAGTCTGTACTGGGTGGAAAGAAGCTGGTCCCTACCATCACTGTGATTTTCAATCATCCTGGTTTCCCCTCATGTTGGGGGTGGAGTAAAAATGGCAGCTACTGGCTCTCTCCAATTTGGACAGGTTCAAACTTTAGCTGTTCTTAGGATTATACTTTAGCCAGCCGAATTTACTAAACAGTAGCTGAAGTTGGTGCCCAACCTTCTCTTCCTCCCTGTTTTTGGAAAATGGAGCTTCTAATTCCAGCTTTGGAATAGCTCCTGGGGTGGCTTGTGCTGCCAGTGGAGGATGGTCGACTGCCTCCATGGCATGGAGTACCCTACTCACAAATCTTCTCTGCACATGAGCAGTCTCCTACTTCCATTCTTTCAAGGATGTTGGAGGCTACTCTTCTGGTCTACTGGAGCCCCCAAATAAGTGCTTTAGATAGCTCTGTGTGGTTACTAACTGCCCTATAGCAGGAGCTGACTCTTGGAGCTCCTTACTCTGTTGCCATCTTGCTGGTTGTCTCTAAAACTTTTATTTTTACTAATTGATTTAACATATTCAAATAACTCTCTGCATTGGGTAAAATTACTCCTATTTAACAGATGGAGAAACTGAGGTACAGACAGGTTAAGTCCACGGTCACCCAGATAGTGGTGCAGTTGATATTATGAACACAGCCAGTCTGGGTCTAGGTTTGTCCTCTAATCATTATTCTTTATAGAAAGAGGAGAAAGTCAACCAGAGGCATTACTTTTCAATCACTTTATGTCCAAAATTATGCTTGTTATATAGTTTTGCAGACAATGAACTTGGATTAGTGACATATTATTATAAGGCAATAAAAACCTTGCAACACCTTTGGGAATCCTGGGGAGGCATAGTTTAGAGAGCACAGATATGAAATATGACATATAAGGATTTAAATACTGGATGTTACTTGCTGGATTAGTATGTGGGCAAGTTTCTTAACCTCCCTAATCTGTTTTCTCATCTTTAAAATAGAATAATACTTCTCAGGGTGGCTTGATGGCAAAGTGAGAGAATGTTTCTAAGGCATGGAGCCCAGTATTCACCATGAAGAAGATACTAAGTGAATGTTGGTTCCCTCCTCCCTTCCAGGCACCATAAAAGCAATCACAGCTGCAGAGGAGCCCTGGAATTCTTTTATGAGTACCAAGAAGTATCATTGTGTGGTGAGAAGACATCCATCATTTTCCACACCCATTCTCCACATCAAAGCACTTACCCCTGGGAGTGGAGGTCTGCCTGTAGCAGATTATAACAGTGTAGGGCTGATAGGAGACTTGAGGAAAGGGGCATTGTTCTTGGGTGTAACAAGGGCATCTGTGGAAACAGTGGAGTTGGGAGGAGGAATGACCCTTGTATGCCCCTTCTAAACTCAACTTTGCTCACAGACCATTGAAAGTAATTGTTTTGGAAATTCTTGGAGAAGGAGGAGAGAAAGAAGAGGGAAAGAGAGAGAGAGAGAGAGGCTTATGGGTGCTGCAAATCTTGGAGTGGCACATCTAAATATGTGGTAGGAATTGCTTATTGGTTGCTGGGGGAAAGGACACCCATTACCACCTCCAGGTTGCGAGTCTTACCACATGGAGCAAAGAGATGTCAACCCACTCCAGTATGCATTTTGGGGTTACCTACAAAAGACAGGACTCACACAGGCTCTGCACAGAGCATTTACTCATAAAGAGATGGAACAAAGCAAAGTCAGCTTCACTAGTGGGCTTCAATTGCCCATGGTCAGGGGGTACCAATGCTGAGAAATGGGTTTACCGGCTTCCTATCTATTGTGTGTTGTAAGCCAGGGACCCTGCTCCTTCCTGGCAGGGGTGGAGGGTGAGGGGTGAGCTAGAGGCCATAAAATGCACATAAGTAGCCAAGCAGTCTTCAGGAAATGCTTACATATACTCAGGCCAAAGGGGATGGAATGTGGGGGCAGGTCACTATCAGTTAGGGGATGAGTTTTATCTCCAGGCATTCCTGAGAAGGGGGTCAGCCCATGTTTATCATTCCTTCCTAGGAGCTAACTAACACATCTAGTCCTGAGCCCAGAGTTTATTTTGTGGGTCCTAGGGAAAGGTGGCATACTGCATTTGGACTGTTCCCTACCACAGTCGCTGTTTACAGGGGCCCTGGGTAGTGCAGCAGATATAGAAGCCCATGTAGGCTCTCTGGGTAGGGTCTGCATAAACAAGATTTTTAATTAGGTAAAATTTGCTGTTGAAACCATTCTTTCTCCTTATTGGAGACTTTTGCCCCTCTGTTCTGAGGAGGCTAACCATCTCCTAAGGGCATTTGTCTTTTAATCAGAGCTCTTTTTTTAAATTTTTTAAATTACAGCTTATCTTTAAGAGTAAGATGAATGAGTCTATTATGCTGGAATTATGACCAGTTCAGATCATATCTTTGGGCACTAAACCCAAATACATTCTTCAATCACACTTTTTAGGAAGTTTCTTTGCCCACCGATAAAGACAGTGTTATGAGCTCAACAGCTGAGGAAACTAGAACTCATTATTAAACTTAAGGATCTCAGTAGCATATGAAGCATTTGAAGAGAAACACAAAGAAGGTTTTTAAAGAGAGAAATAGGAGGTATGGTCTATTTGCAGTCATGGGAGCTGGAGTATAAAGAGGGAACAGCAGCCGAGTAATTGAATTAGTAGATGAATTGGGCTCAGATTACCATTTCACAACTTCTTTTCTCCTATGTTGTCCTTTTAAAACTTAATTTTTATTTAACCAATACTTACATAGCATTTACCATTTGGTGCTATTCTAGATGCTTTACATATATGAACTCATTTACCCTTCTATAACAACTCTATGAAGAATTACATTACTATCAAGCCTATTTTACACATGAAGAAGCTGAGGCACGGAGTGGTTAAATAGCTTGCCCGTGGTCACACAGAGTTGGGATTAGAAGAGCTGGGATTCAAATCCAGCCACATGGATCCTTGAGTATGTGTTTTTAACTGCTAGGCCTTCTGCTTAATACTAATTAAGTAAGGAATGGAGGGCTGTTTGAAAATTTAGCACTCATGCCTTTGCATAAAAGTGGAGGAAGTGTGGCCCCAATTGCTTGAGACATTTGTGAACACACGGAAACTAGAAGTGTTCTCTTACCCATCTACACCTTTTTCTTTTGCAGTCACATTGAGCGTAACCCTTGAACTGCAAGATAACACATAGGATTGCTCAGGTGGGAACTGGGACTTCTCCAGAAAAATCAGGACCACACGGCAAATGATGTAATCATTCTATTTTCATATTGCTGCACAGTGATGGATAAAACTAGGCTTATATTGCATTATACTCTTAGGTAGAGAGAGATAGGAAGTGGATAAAACTAAAATGGAATTTTCTGCTTGGTTTGTTAAGGAAATATCGATAGCACTTTATACAACAAAATGCTCCTGCTCTGGTAATGTAGACAAATTCCGGCTGAGTGATTACATTCCACCTAATTAAAAATTCTTTCTCTAATTTCAGATTCTCTATGTTTATGATGCTCTTTACCTTCTGTCCTAAATTGTTGTTTACTATGTTTTCCTGCGGTTAAATTCTTTACTGCATTTTTCTCTGGAGGTAGTTGTATACTGATAATAGTTATAATAATTATATATGTAAAGTATGCACTGAATATGCAAATATTTGTGCTTCCACACTGAAATAAATCTAAATTAAAATGTATAAATAAATTGTTATCGGAATTCCTTAAATGCCTTACACAGTCAAAACTCTCTTTGAATGTGAGTTGAAGATTGGACACACAGTTGTAATTATTTATTAATCAGACATTTAATATTTCCCATGCTACCATAAAATGTCTGAAGAGACATGTTGCTAAGAATAAACCTGCTCAGCATTGCAGTACAATGCTGACAATTTTCCACAGGGAGAGAAAAAAGAAACATATCTTTTCACCTATTGCTGAGCAAATAGCTAACGATTTTGCCCATTTGAGCTGAGAACTAATTAGTGGTATGGGATAGAGGCCAAGCATATCAAGAACTTGAAAAATGTGTTCATACTCATGTACTGATATGCCCATTTTGGATTTAGCTGTAATTTCTGTACATTTATGAATTCCCTTTACTTCTGTCACAACCTTAATATTGATAACTTGCCTTTCTGAATGTAGTAATTTAAAAATAATGTTCATATTTTAAATAGACACAAATTATAATTCTATGAATAATAATTTTTAAAAAAAAAACACCTAAACCAATTAGAGGCAAATGTTAATTTTTTTCTTGGGTGACAACTTAATCTGAATTTTTTTTCTTCCACAGCAACTAAGCCCCAAGCAGTAGTGAGGCTCATGCCAGCCTCGGAATATCATAATCTTAACAGCCAGTGGGGATGGTTTAATGTAGTTAATCCCTGGCATCAAAACCTTAGCATTATTGCACGGTTCTGAGTCATCTGATTTTCTTTCCTGATGCAATATGTATTCATTAAATGATGGCCTAATTCAATCTTTCAAACCTCCAAAATAGACTATGTGTAAACTCTCCAGGTAAATTTGTCTGGAGTTTAACTAACTTGAAAGTGGAATAAATATATAATCTAGTGTATAATCTAGGCATTTGTTTCGGGAAGGATGGCAAGTTTGGTAATATTTATTTCTGGATCTTTGTGTAACGTGTCAACTGGCATGGGACATTGGGAATTCATAGAATCTGAGAGATGAGGATGTTGGGATCATCTATTCTGGATACTTGACAGATAGTCATCCAGCCTGAAGGAAGCCAGACATTAACACAATAGAAGGAAGTGGTCAGGGTCCATCCCTCAGTCCTGCTTATAGCTGTTGCCATTTTATAAGTTTATGTTCTTGGCCCTGCTTGCTGCTAATGGTGAGTCATGCTTGCAAAAAAAAAAAAGAAAAAAAAAAGTAGTATTAAGTTTATACTCATAAAATACATTGTACAAAACTTATGAGGTATATTCCAAGAAATAGAAGTGGTATTTCAAGAAAAATAAGTTCTGAAAGCAAAATAAGTCATTAAATCGAAATTTTGACACGTAATTCTATGTAGTGCTATTGCCTTGATAGGGCATATTCATATGTTGTTTGAATACTACTCAATAATGTTCACTATAGTTTTTCAATGTTTGAATATGTGCTATAGCTTTTTCAGTACTTAGCTACAACTTTTTAAATACTTTAACAGAGAAAATGGAAACACAAAATGATGTGAATGTTGCGGAAGGCTCCACAGGAAATAAAAAACTGTTCTAAAATATGAATTAGAAGAAGCAATATTGATTTCAACAGCAAACCAAAATCAAGGCAAGTAGGTGAAATATTTTCATTGTTAAAAAAGGAAATGAGTTTATATGAAACAACTTCTGCTTATGCTCAACTTGAAGATGTTTTTGGATCCATTCTTAGTAATACAATCAAGGGTGAATGTAGAAAGAAAGAAAGGTTTCCATGTCTGGCATATTTGTTATAAATCAAAGATCAAGCCTATCAAAGAAATTAATGCTTTGTGTTTCAATATTTCATTTTAAGAATCATAATCTTTAAATATTTAATATTTCTGGAATTGTCTTTCAAATTTTAAATGATTTTTACTTGTCATTTATTTTTTATTAATATTACCTTATTTTACAATTTTCTATTCTCAGTGTGTATGGGTAGAGATCTTTTTTATATGTTATTGCAATGCATAATCTTGTCAGAATGTATTTCTTCATAATAAAAAAATGCATTTATTACTATATATATATATATATTTTTTTTTTACAAAAATCTATGAAAACTTTCTATAATCTTATCAAATGATAGGGATTTACTGTGTACTGTAATGGCCAATCATTATTATTTTAAAATACCTAATTAACATGTCATGGAAAATACAGAAGATTTTATGATTTTGGGAAATCCCAAGAATTACTACAATTTTCTGATATTCCCATATCCCAAAGAGTAATATCTGTTGAGAATTTGGAAACATTATTAGAGTAGTCTGCTCTTCCTACAATGGATTCTTCATTCACAGAATGGTCTAAATTCACATCTTACTTATTTTATTTTTGAAAACTTTTTTATTGTCGTATACTTACATTACCTTTGAACTTATTTATGAACATATACTTATGCTTCTAACATAGTAGAACTTTGTATATATCAGTGTCATCAAACTTCAGGTAGGAAATCAGATGGTTTTATTTCTTTTTAATCAAATTCATGGAATTTACGTAAAACTTTTGGAAGTTCATTTTGTTGCAAGTGAAACATCTAACATTTTGAATGCCATTGTTAAGTCATTTGTAAAAAGTGAACATTGATGATGTAGTTGTATTCATGGTGATAATATTGCTACAGATTTTGTATAGCACGATCTATGATAAAAATTATTTTCCTTGCTAAATTAAGAAACTTGTGTAGGAGACATGTACTAGAAATTGGCTATAGCATATGGATACTTTATAATCTAATCAAGCTGCAGTATTCTATTATTTGAAATGCATGCTGTAATTATCCAAGTGTTCAAGTACCTTATACGTGCACAGAGAAACTGAACTATGAAATTTTTGTGAAATAATTGATATTGAACACACACACAAATACATCATGACAATATATACTTTATCTTCTTGCTATCATCACCATTTCAATTTGAGAAACATTTGAGCTTATAAAGAGCTGTTTTCTAAATCAAAGTGTCCTACATTTTTATCAGTCTTTTTTGTAACCACGCTCTTCAATATTTAGCTGCATGTTCAGTTGGAAGTATTTAATTGTAATGCATGTGTGTAAGATTGACTTTTGAAGATTTGGGAAGAGATTGCAATTATCGAAGACAAAGCATGCTAACCATCAGACACTAAAATATATACCTACAGAAAAAAAAAAAAGGAAATAATTGAGCAAATTAAATGAGAATGCAAATGGTGTAAACAAAATTATATTTTAAAGTTATATAATTGTATTTTGGAATATTTCATCTGGTGGGAAAAATCTTTTGTGGAGCTTCTGGTTTTAAATGTATATGTTGTCTCATATTGTAGTGAAATTGAAAGGATCAAAGATTTCAAAGAACGCAAACTTCCCGAAACATTTACAATAATAATGAAGAGTCAACTTATTGACAAGTTTTACTTCTAAAAATATTTGTGAACATAGATGCTTTAAGTATTTCCACATTTAAATATAAAAATTTAGAATTCAGACTATCCTGCATTTAGCACTTTGCTTTGAACATACTATTTTCCTTAGCACCTGTAGAAAGAATATTTTCTCATATGGTCCCTTAAATATTATGGTCTACCAAGAAATGTCAATTGACAGTATCGATAATTTATTGAACTCAAAATATGATTTTGAAAATGATTTTAGGCAATTTTATGAAAAAACTTAAAACTGAATCAATACTGACAAAACACATTCTTAAGAAAAAAAAGCAGTGATATTCCTTGAGAAAAAAATAGCTAAGGAACTGGTTAAGTTATGTGAATACATAACAAGAATGTCTAAATTTATTTTGTTTATGCTATTTTTAATGCTCAGATTATCATATATTTTACAAAAAAAAAAAAGATTATCATATAAAGGTTTTATTTTGCCTTAAAGTACATAGATATGTCATTTATATTTTTAGAAATAATTAGATATTTTAATTTTTAATTCTTTATTAGAGAAGTTGTAGATTTACAGAAAAATCTTACATAAAATGCAGAGTTTCCATATAACATACTATTATTAACATCTTGCATTAATGTGGTACATTTGTTATAGTTCATGAAAGAACTGGGGTAGAAGCTTACAGTTACCAGGACATAAAGCATAAGTTACTTCCCTCACCAAAGTCTGTTGCCATATGTTAGAGCAAGATGGCTGTCAACGTCTGCTAAGGTTTCAGGCTTCCTGGGTTCCTCTCTTCCTGGGCTCGTTTCTCTCAAGGCTCTACTGCTCTGCTCTCTCCACAAGGACAGCTGTAGACTATCAGGCAAATGGCTTGTCTCTCTTCCCTGGGCCTCTGCTGTAGACTAATCTAGCCTTTTCTCTGCTCCTCTGTGTGCTTACTTCCTGGACTCCAGCATTAAAACTACAACATCAAAACTCCAACTCCAATCTCTGCTCTGCCATGTAGTTTTCTCTGTGTGTTCCTGCCTATCAAGGGGGTGGACACTCGACGTCCCTATGATGTGGCCCAATCAAAGCCCTGATCACAACTCAATCAAGTAAAAGTGAAACCTTTAAATCCAATACAATCTAATATGCCCAGACCAGTTCACAATCATAATCCAATATCTATTTTTGGAATTCATAAACAATGCCAAACTGCTACAAATGGTATTTGGTATAATCACATATTTGTGCATTCATCACTTCGGTCATTCTTAGAGGACTTTCTTTATTCCAATAATAATAATAATGATAAACAAAAACCAAAGAAAACTCATTACCTCTGTGGCAGTTTGATATTGTTTATGAATTCCAAAAACAGATATTGGATTATGTTTGCAAACTGGTCTGTCCCTCTGGGCATATTAGATTATATTGGATGCAGAGGTTTCACTTTTACTTGATTAAATAATGATTAAGGCTTTGATTGGGCCACATCAGTAGGACATTGCATCCCTGCGCACTTCATGTGTGGGGACTCACAGAGAACCTGCATCGCAGAATAGTGACTTTGGAGTTTTGAGCTGGAGCCCGGGAAGTAGGCACACAGAGGAGCAGAACAGCTGAGCCCGGAGAGAATCAAACCCTGAGGAGAGAGACAGAGCCAGTGGCTAGACAATCTACATCTGGCCTTGTGGAGAGAGCAGGGCAGTTGAGCCCAGAGACAAACAAGCCCCAGGAAGAGAGGAACCCAGGAAGCCTGAACTTTTGGCAGACCTTGGCAGCCATCTTGCCCCAACACATGGCAACAGACTTTGGTGAGGGAAATAACTTATGCTTTATGTCCTGGTAACTGTAAGCTTCTACCCCAAATAAATATACTTCATAAAAGCCAACAGATTTCTGGTATTTTGCATCAGCACACCTTTGGCTGACTAATACAAACTCTCAGTCAGTTTATGCTTCCAGTGCAATGGTTTTTAAAACATTTTTATTCTAGTAACATGTAGACAGACTAAATTTCCCCTTTTAACTACATTCAGATATATAATTCAGTTCTGTTAATTACATTCACAATGTTGTGCTATCATCACCACCATTCATTAACAAAAATTTTATGATCAACCCAAATAGAAACTCTATAAAATTTAAGCATTAACTCCCCATTGCCTATTCCACTCTGCCCCCTAGTAACCTGTATTCTAATTTCTGACTCTGTTAATTTGCTTATTCTAATTATTTCATATCATTGAGATGATACAATATTTGTCTTTTTGTGTCGGGCTTATTTCACTTAACATGATGTCTTCAACGTTCATCTATGTTATTGCAGAACTTCATTCCTTTTTTAAGACCAAATAATATTCCATTGTATGTATATACCACATTTTGTTTATCCATTCATCAGTTGATGGATACTTGGGTTGTTTTCATCGTTTGGCAATTGTGAATGATTATTCTATGAACAGTGTGCAAATATCTGTATGAGTCCCTACTTTCAAATCTTTTGGGTATATACCTAAAAGTGAGATTGTTGGGTCAAATGACAATTCTATACTTAACTTTCTGAGGATCAAGCAAACTCTTTTCCATAGTGACTGCTCCATTTTACATTCCTACCAAAAATGAATGAGTGTTCCTATTTCTCCACATTCTCTTCAAACCCTTGTAATTTTTTTTTTTACTAGTATACATTCTAATGGGTATGAAATGGTATCTCACTGTGGTTTTAATTTGCGTTTTCCTAATAGCTCGTGATGTTGAGCATATCCTCATGTGCTTTTTTGGTCATTTGTATATCTTCTTTGGAGAACTGTCTTTTCAAGTTTTTTTGCCTATTTTTTAAAATGGGTTGTTTGCCTTTTTATTGTTTTGCTCTAGGATTTCTTTATATATTCTAGATATTAAACCCTTATCAGAGAAATGGTTTTCAAATATTTTCTCCCGTTGAGTATGTTGTCTTTTTAATTACATGGTAGAATCCTGTGATGCACAAAGGTTTTTAATTTTTATTAGATCCCATTTATCTATATTTTATTTTATTGCTTGTGATTGGAGTGTAAAGTCTAAGAAACCATTGCCTAATACAGGATCCTGAAAATGCTTCTCTACATTTTCTTCTAAGAATTTTATAGTTCTGGTTCTTATATTTAGATCTTGATCCATTTTGTTTTGATTTTTGTATATGGTGTGAGATAGGAGTCCACCTTCTTTTTTTTTAATTTTTAATTTTATTGAAGTATATCATTCATACATGAACATACATAAACACTAACTGTATAGTAAAAGTTGTGAACCTACAAAATAAACACGCATAACATCATACAGGAGTCCCATATATCACCCCACCACCAATATCTTGCATTGTTGTTAAACATTTGTTACAAACTATGTAAAAGCATCGTCAAAATAGTACCATTAACTATAGTCCATATCTTATATTTGGTGTATTTTACCCCCAAAATATCCTATTATTTTAAAAAATATATTTATTACAGAGGTTGTGAAATTACAAAACAATCATGCACATGTGTAGAATGCCCACACAACACTCCTTCACCAACATACCACACCTTGGTAGGATATTTGTTACAGATCATGATATAACATCAGAATCTTACTACCAACCATGGTCCATAGTGTACATTTGACACACTTTTTCCATTCCCCTCCTTTATCAACACAGTACATCTTTGGATGTTGATGGTAACATATTATAGTAAGTAGCAGCTGGTTTATAAATGGGACTGTGACTGAAAAGGGAAGTCTAAGGATACAAATGTCAACTGAAAGAAAGCTGGGAATAATCTAGGGACTGAATAATACCATCATTCTTTTGCACATGGACATCCAGTTTTCCCAGAACCATTTTTTGAAGAGACTATTCTTTCCCAATTGAGTGGTCATGGTACCCTTGTCAAAAATCAGTTGGCCAGAAATGTGGGGGTTGATTTCTGAGTTCTCAATTTGATTCCATTGTTCTATATGACTGTTTTGTTCCAGTAACTTGCTGTTTTGATTACTGTGGCTTTGTAATAAGTTTGAAGATTGGGAAGTGTGACTCCTCCAAATTTATTCTTTTTCAAGATGGCTTTGGCTATTCTGGGTCTCTTATCCTTCTGTATAAACTTCATAATTGGCTTTTCCATTGTTTACAAGTAAAACTGTTGGTATATTGATTGAGATTGCATTGAATCTGTAAATCACTTTGGGTAGAATTGACATCTTAATATTCTGTCTTCTGAACATGGAATTATTTCCATTTATTTAGGCATTCTTTGATTTCTTTTAGCAATGTCTTTAATTTTCTCTGTGAAAACCCTTTACATCCTTTGTTAGATTTAATCCTAGATCTTTCTTTTGTTGCTATTTCTTGATTTCTTCTTCAAATTGTTCACTGTATAGAAACAGTACTGATTTTTTGCATGTTTATCTTGTACCCTGTCACTTTGCTGAATTCATTTATTAGTTCCAGTAGCTTTACTGTGGATTTTTCAGGATTTTCTGTATGAAAGATCATGTCATCTGAAAATAGAGAAAGTTTTATTTCTTACTTTCTAATTTGGATGCCTTTTATTTCTTTCTCTTTACACTAGCTAGAACTTCCAGTACAATGTTGAATAACAGTGGTGACAGTGGGCATCCTTGCCTTGGTCCTGATCTTAGAGGGAAAGCTGTCAGACTTTCACATTGAGTATGATGTTAGCTGTGGGTTTTTCACATCTGCCTTTTATCATGTTGCAGAACTTTCCTTCTATCCTAGTTTTCTAGGTGTTCTTATCAAGTAGAAGTGCTGGATTTTGTCAAATTCCTTTTCTGCATCAATTGAGATGATGATGTGTTTATTTTTTTCCTTTGTTTTATCAAAGTTGAGTATTACACTTATTGATTTTTCTTATGTTGAATCATCCTTGTATACTTGGGAAGAATCCCACTTGATCGTGATGTACAATTCTTTTGATGTGCTATTAGATTCAGCTTGCTAGTATTTTGTTGGGGATTTTTGTATCTGTATTCATAAGGGATACTGGTCTGTAAGTTTCTTTTCTTGTGTTATCTTTATCTGCCTTTGGTAAGTGTTTGGTATGAGAAGGATAGATGTTAATTCTTGGAATGTTTGGTAATATTCACATGTGAAACTATCTGTTCCTGGGCTTTTCTTTGTTGGGAGGGTTTTGATTACCAGCTCAATATCTTTACTAATTATTGGTTTGCTGAGATCTTCTCTTTCTTCTTGTGTCCTTTGTATGTCCTTTGTCTAGGAATTTGTTCATTTCTTCTAAGTTGTTTATTTGTCATCATACGGTTGTTCATAGTATCCTCTAATAGTCCTTTTTATTTAAGTGGCTTCTCTAATAATGTCTCTCTTTTCATTTCAGATTTTAGTAGTTTGTGTCCTCTCTTTTTCTCTTTGTCAGCCTGGCTAAAGATTTGTTGATTTTATTGAATTTTTCAAAGAATCAGTTTTTGGTTTGGTTGATTCTTCCTATTGTTTTATTTTTTCTAGCTCATTTATCTCCACTGTAATCTTTGTTATATCCTTTCTTCTGCTTACTTTGGGTTTAATTTGTTCTTTTCTAGATCATTTTAGTTTTGAGGTAAGGTCTCTGATATGAGAGCTTTTTTGCTTTTTAATGTAAGGATTTAGAGGCATGAATGTCCCTCTTGGCACTGCCTTTGCTTCATCCAAG
Organism: Cabassous unicinctus; assembly: GCA_029593785.1. NCBI lineage: Eukaryota > Metazoa > Chordata > Mammalia > Cingulata > Chlamyphoridae > Cabassous > Cabassous unicinctus. Next base: position 11,966 of record JAQZBX010016043.1, on the reverse strand, counting down.
AAGTTTTTGTTTGTTGTATTTTCATTTTCATTTACCTCAAGATATTTCATAATTTCCTTTGTGATTTCTTCTTTGACTTATTGGTTGTTTTATAGTCCATTATTTAATTTCCACATGTTTGTGAATTTTCCATTTCACCATATGTTATTGATTTCTAGCTTCAATCCACTGTAGTCAGAGAAGATACATTGTATGATTTCAATATTTTTTAATTTATTGAAACTTGTTTTGTGACCAACATATGGTCTATCCTGGAGAATTATCCATGTGCACTAGAAAAGAATGTGTATTCTACTGAAGTGTTCTGTATATGTCTGTTAGGTCTTGTTGGTTTAGAGCAGGGGTTCTTAACCAGGGTCCACGGACCCCCAAGGAGTCTGTAGAAAGATTTCAGGGCATTCATGAGCTTGAATTGTCAAAAAAAATCAACTTCTTCTCTCTAATTTTTCTGACCTCTAACTGAAATCTGACATTTCTTTCATTTATGAATATATACAATAAATTACAGTATAAAGACAGTAATATTCATTTCATATCACATTACAGTTGTTGCATATCTGGAAAAATTGCTAATGCTCATCCATACATCGACGTTAGACCAATGCTAGTTGTTAGACCTGATGCTAGTTGAGTGTCTTAAAACTATTTTCTGCTACATTCTGAGAAGGGGTCTGTGGTTTTTACCTGATTGGCAAAGGGGTCCATAGAACAAAAAAGGTTAAAAACCCCTGGTTTAGAGTGTCATTCAAGTCTTCTATTTCCTTACTGTTCTTATGCCTAGATGTTCTATCCATTATTGTATTGAAATCTATTACTATTAATGTAGAACTGTCTATTTCTCCCTTCAAATCTGTCAAAATTTGCCTCATACGTTTCGGGGCTCTGCTATTAGGTTCATATATATTTATAACTGTTCTTTTCTTGTTTAATTGATCCCTTTATTGGTATTGTTCCTATACCTCTATAAAGAGTGAAACTCTTTATCTCTTATAACAATTTTTAACTTAAAGTGCATTTCATCTGATATTTATATCACTATGCCAGCTCTCCAGCTCTCTTTTGGTTACTACTTGCATGATATATATTTTTCTATCCATTCACTTTTAACCTATTTAACTTTTTAACCTTTGAATTTAAGGTAAGTCTCTTGTAAACAGCATATAATTGGGTCCTGCTTTTTTATCCATTCTCCCGGTCTCTTTCTTTTTAATGGGGAGTTTAATCAATCTACATCGAAAGTAACTCCAGAAAATGCAGGATTTTTTATTCCTTTTTCTTTTTTTTGCCGTTTTGCTATTTGGTGTTTGTGAATCTTATACCTTTTTTGGCCCTCAATTCTTCCATTCATGCTTACTGCCATATTTATTTGGCGTTTTATTTTGTACAACTTTGAGAATTTTCTCAGTTCATTCTGAATATATTTTTCTTGTATTTTCTCTGCAGTTACCATGGGGTTGAAAGTTCACATCCTAAGTGTATAACAGTCATTTTTCATTTGATACCAACTTACCTGCAATAACATACACAAACACTGTTCCTTCTTCCTCTCCATTCCCCTATGTTTTTTTGTATTTGGTACAAAAAATGTTATCTATTTCTAAAATTAATAATAGTATAGTATAATAACATATAATATAATAAATACCAGTATAATAATATAAATTAATAACAACAAAAAGCAGCTTCAGGTGAGGTAATGTTTGCTAATGCCACAGAGCCTGCCCTGTACCACCGTATGGATGGGATTTTGCTGCTTGGAAGATAACTATGAAAAAACTTGTGAAACACCTGATTGTGGGCAGGTTTGTGGAAGACAATAATGTTTAAATAGGCCAAACTAGTCATGATTTAATACACATCCTCTCCTCAAAATTACAGGGATTCCTCCAATCTGCTGGCTTTTAATTAGTGGGTAGAACCAGGGACACAAGGTGGTATACTTTGTTTCTAGGCAGAATCATTTCAAATGTTTTCATTTTGATGCCAAAGTTATTTAACATTGTACCTGTTGGGAGTGGATTTGGTAATGCAACCTTATAAATGGCATGAAAGTTAATGTTTCTTGTGGTTGTCTTTCAAGGGAATAAACAACAAATGAATGTTGGCTTCTGCCTTATTTCCCCAAACATTTAAAATTTAGTTTTAGGTAATGTAATACAATGTGAAGAGTATTTGATATGAGAATCTAAAGATCATCATCAGACTTGAAATGTGAATTTTGTCAATTCTTTTATTTTTCTAAGCCTCAGTTTCATTACCTGATAACAAAAGTGATGTTTGGGAGGTTAAATGCATTAATACATAATTTAGGAACTTTATAAACTGGAGAAATTTCTAGGTATTTATGCCATATCATAAGCCTTGTGTAAATAAGGTATTATATGAGCCACAAACACTAAATATTTTATATTTCTAATATACATGGACAACTTTATACGTAGAATCACAAAAAAATTAAGTAGTTTAATCTAACTTACGTAACCAGCAATGAACTTTTATTCATTTGGTTCAGGAACTCAAGAATATTGAATGTGGCTATAGATTGTATGTTACAATATTTTAAAAAATGCAAAATCTTTCTGCTTCATGAGCTTACTGTCTAAGCATGAAGCAGGAATATTACAAATTATTATATAATTAAACACTGTGATAACTTCTAAGAAGTAAACTGACTGGATTCTGATGCAGGTAGATGACAGATTCAGGTGAGTCGAAAGGTAAACAGGAGGTGTAGAGGTGAAGCCAGGGCAAGAAGACAACTCTTAAAAGCTTTGGCTAATAACAGAAAGAGAAACATAGAGCAGTAGTTGTTAAGAGTCAAGAGAAGCTTTTCTTTACTTTTTTAAAGATCAGAAATACTAGAATATATTTATATGCTAATCAGAATAATCTAATTGAGAGGAGAGGTTGAAGATGAACGAGAGAGAAAGGATAACCTACTATGCGAGTTGCTTGGGAAGGCATGAGAGCCTGGGAAAAGGGCAAGTGGAGAGAATAGCCTTTGTTAGAAGAAGCTGATGATGATAATCATATGGTGATACAAATCTACAAATACAAATGTACAGTTGTGCAAATACACCCATGTGTTTAAATCTCTTCACTGATGGTCAGCATCAGGGATACAGACATAAAGACTGATACCTGGGTTCATCCAAGATTAAAATTTTGCTAGAGCAGTACAACAGAGGGAGAGAAGACCAATAATGTCAATTTGCAAGGGAGTGATCATAGGTGAGCTTTTGATTTCTGATAGTACATTGATGTAGGCTTTGTCTTTGAAAGATAAGCTGTATGTGATCTGGCTACCTTTGAGATGTGCCCTGTGGTGAATATTCAATAGGAAAGTTAATGCTTGTTTTCTTGTTACTACTTCTGAAATATGTCCAGATATGAACATTTTAGTAGTTAAAATGTAGTGCCAGTTTTTCTCATTGGCATTCTTCTCTTCAATAAAGTAAGTTGTAAGAATAAACATTTTTATGGATCTCTATAAAATTTATTTTCTTTGTGAATTCTAAAAATGTGTCTTGTTAACATCTTAATTTTTTTTTTCTGAGTTGGCCCTCATGCCAATTTTTTAGCACACTCCAGAGACAGAGGGGCTGGTGGCTATTAAGAATAAGCTTAAGCTCAGGGCAATGGCTTTGGGGCAGCTGCCTCCATTTGCAACGTATTTCTAATGGTTAGGGACAAGTGAGGTTTGCTGTTCCCAGAAACTTCCTCTTCAGTTGATATCATGGGTGTTTGCTTGGCCTGCTAGGTGAGAGATGTTTCAAATTTGCTTTGGAAAGTTGCTTTTTGGCAAACTGCTTTTTCAAAATATTAGTCTAAATATGAAAGTCCAGTTAGGGACTATTGTTCAACATTTTTTTGATAATATCTCCCTCTTGACAGCCTACTACTCTCCCTTAAGATATAGGTTCAATAGCTATTTTTAGAAGAACTACCTAATTACCTTCCTACACACACACAAACACATGCACACACACACAAACACATGCACACACACACAAACACACACCTCCTTCAATGTTCCCTCCTTTCAACCTTTGAAAATCCATCCAGCAAATACTACTTTTTCCATCTCAGCCCTGACTGTGAGCTCCACTTCGGCTACTATTACCTTGTTGTTCTATGAAGTGACAGCATGTGACAGTGAAGACACATTTACAGCAGAGCAGGCCTCCTGATGTAACTAGTATTTCCAAATGTCTATTGTTAAATCAGATGATTTGGTATTTTACCTTCCTGCCCAGTAAAATTAAAAATTAAAAAAGAGAGATGATTTTCTGTAGTTACTCTAAGGAAGAGAACTCTTTTCCATAAAGAAACAATGTTTGCAAAATTAGGCATGTTATCAGTAAAAATCTACAAGTTATGTACTATTTTTTTACACACATATGCACATGTATGCACATCCATATTTTAATTTTCTCCGCTTCTCCCCGCTCCCCATTGGTGGTTTTGTCGGAAATCATGTTAGCTATTCAGAAATTCTAGGAAGGATACTGATAAGTGTTGAATAAGTGATCCTTTGTGCCATGCAGTATGTCATCTCTCACAAATTATCTCATTTAATTGTGCCACCACATTTATTGCTATATAACACATGAAAAAACTTAGGTAGGAATAGTTTAGAAGCTTAAGTGACTTAGTGAGAAAACCAGTAAGCAGCAAAGGCAGGGTATAAGCCCAGGATCCCTTATATTAATTTCTGTGTTCTTTTGGTCAAAAAGGGATGTCAGGAGACATAAAAAATGGAAGTCAAGACATTTCAATAACATAAAATCTTCAGTAAAATGTAATGGATAGGCATGATATGATGAAAGGAAATGGAATTATAATGCAGCTAGTTTAGCCCTAAATAAATAATCCCCAACAATAAATGTTATACTATTTATAAGATTGTTTTTTCACTAGAGGAAAAGTATTTGTGGTTGTCATGTAAGCACGTGTGATGTACATAGTTAGTAAAACCGATAGTATTAATAAAAACCTTAATAGGCTTCATGATTAGAATAAAATGATATTTTGATCCAAATCCCTAATTTGAACAGTACATTTACCAACTGTTCTCAGGGGAAATGGAGCCAGGATTCATCATTTAAAATACTACCTAATTAATCCTTCTTTGTAACAGATGTCAGGCTTATTTTCAAATCTTTTGTAGACAATGACTTGCTGTAAGAATTTTTTAATTGTCTATCTCAGGTTGTTTGTTTTTTAACACTATAATGTATGGTTAAATGAAGGAGATAGAGATAATCAGCTTCAATTTGATTTGTGTCAGTTTAACTGCTATAATAGAGATGTGGAATATCGAACACAACAAACACATTCTTAATTCCATCATAATTAATTTAAAATAAAGTGCAATAGTAAATTTGTTAATCATGATATAGTGGAGAGGAGACTGGGCTGGTAGTTAGGAGACCAGCCTTCTAGTCATGACTGCCATACGCTGTTGCTTGATCTCAGGGCAAAGATTCATTATTTAAAAAAAAAATCTCTTCTTTTTTCCTAATTCACACTCCATTTTAATTGACAGGTGTATATAGGTGTGTGTATGAGGATATATATGCATCTATATGTTTATACATATGCACTCATACACACACACATATATTTATACTTAATGTTTAAACTCCATTTCCTAGTGTTTTTTGATGAAAGAGTAGAGCAAGATATTGACAGATGATAAAGTTACTTAACAGATAAAGGTCATGTATCTTAGACATGTACTATCTATTGTAAGGTAAAAAGGGAAACACTATTCAGGGGTAGGTTTTGGCATATACCTCTGGGAAACATAATATTAAATTTTGAATGCTTTTTCATTGATTATCCAAGAAAAATAATTATAACATAAATTTAGGATGTGTAGATTTCATTCTTATCAATGCTTTCTTACTAAGGTGATGCATATTTGTATTCTAATTACTACTTACCAAAGACATCAAAAGTTTAATGTGAAGAATAAAAACAATATGGACTAGAATGGGTCACAAATTGTCAGTACTTTCTAAGGCAACAGCCAGTAAATAGGAATTTATTTATCACTGTTATTGAAGATTCAAAGTATGTTATCTATATTAGGATGAAGACTACAGTTATCCTGTGAGTGTCTGTTGACACTGTTTAACAAAAACCTATGGATTTAGAAGGCTTTATAATACCAACATGACTGCGGCAGTTTGATATTATTTATGAATTCCAAAAAAGAAATATAGATTATGTTTGTAAACTGGTCTGTTCCTCTGGCGTGATTGTATTAGATTCAGCTGAGACGTCTGATTAACTTATGTTAAGATTAGGGCTTTGATCCAACCGTGTCATTAAAGTAGAACACAGTGCCTGGTCCCAGCCCCCTTGGTGGGCTGTTAAAACAGACTCTCACACGGAAGTAGACACACAGAAGCAGATACACAGGAAGAGAGAATGCTTCATAGACATGGCCCTGGGAAGAGAGATGAGCCTGATAGTCTATAGCTGACCCTGTGGAGAGACCTGAGCAGCTGAACCAAGAAAGAAACAAGCCCTGGGGAGAGTGATGAGCCTTAAGCTAGCCTACAGCTGAGATCAGAAGAAGCTACCATGGAGCCTTAAGAGGAAGAAGGAAGGCAGAACCCTCACAGACAACACCCCACCATCTTGCATCAACCCTGGCAACAGACTTTGGGTGAGAAAGCACCTCTTATGGTACCTTGAGTTGTACTCTTTAGGGCCTGGTAACTGTAAGCTTCTACCCCAAATAAATACCCTTTATAAAAGCCAAAAGAGTTCTGGTACTTTGCATCAGCACCCCTTTGGCTGACTAATATATGCCTAATCATGGCTAAAATTGATAACATTTATTAAGAGCTTATGCTATGCAAGACTATTTTCTGAATATTACCTGTTTTTCTCATTTAATTATCATAACAGCCCTATGAGGTGAATTCTTTTTATTAACTTCATTTTGCAGATGAGAAAATTGAGGTTTGGAGATATTAGGTAACTTGGCCAAGATCACTTAACAAAAGTCATAGGAACCAGGATTCCAATTCAGGCAGTTTGAATCCAGAGCCTTTTCATTAAACAGTGACATTAAAACCAATCAACCAAACAACCAATCAACCAACCAATAAATGAACACCAATGCAGGTGACTACTAAATGTCTATCATTAGCCTGCCCTACCTGCACTCTAGACCTTGTTTATGCAACAGCCTACTAGGCTTCTCCACTGAAAATCTGAGTCTCCTCAAACTCACACAGCCAAAAGTGAATTCATCACCCTGCACACTAAATCTGCTTTCTCTCCCAGTGATTTTCCTACTTAGAAAATGGCTCCACCATTCTTCTATGGCTCAAGCCTGGGAATCACAACCCTGATTTCTGTTACCTCACTTGCTGCACCCAATTATTCACTAAATCAATTCAATTCTATTACCTAAAAAACTTTAGAAATCCAATTGCTTGCCTCTATTGCCATGGTCTCCACCCCAGTCCAAGAGATTATCATTTATCATATAGATAACTGTAAAATTTTCCAAATGCTGGCTGCCCTTCTTCTCAATCCATTCTCTACAATTTATCTAGAGTGATGTTCTAAAATCACATTTAATCATAAAACACAGATGCTTAAAGTTTTTCAGTGTCTTCATAATTTTGGGTAAAGTGCAATTTCCTTAACATGCTTATGAGATCTAATTTTTGGTTACCCAAATTATCTTATGCATTATCTCCTTCCATCTTATACAATTATCATAGTGCTTTTCTTTTAGTCTCTTACTTCTTTTACTGCTTCTAGATCTTTATACATTTATTTTTAAATTATTTATCAATCACCCTCTAAATGACTACATGACTATTTATCAATCACCTCCTAAATGACTATTCTAGGTTAGAGTATAGCCACTGGAGTATGGTGGTGAGCAAAACTGGCAAAATCCTCATAAAACTTCTGTTTTAATGGAATGAAGGAACAGAAAATAAAAAAGAACAAAATAATGTATTTACAGATGATGGTTATTTCAATGAGGAGAGTAGGGTAATGGAACAGAGTGAATGGATGCCTAAGGTAGAGTGTGGGATACACATGCATTTCTAGATGGCTGGAACATTTTTACATTCTTTCCTTACCATCTCATCCCGCTTTCCACCCCATGCCTTCATCTGGCTAACTTGTCATTACACTTAGTTCTTGATTGGAAGGCTTTTCTTGACTTCTTTCCAACCCAGACTAGAAAAGGTACCCCTTTTACATGCTTCCACAGTTCTCTGTGCTCCCTCTTTTGTAATACTCACCACAGCTTAAATTACTAATTAAAATTTCTTCCCTATTCTAAATCCCATGAAAAACAAAACAACAACCCATTTATCTCTGGGTGATGGCAAAGAGTTTTAGTTTTCCAGACTGCTCAAAGCCATACCATGAAATGGTTTGACTTAAGCAATGGGAATTTTTTTGCTTATGGTTAGAGTCCAGGAAAATTTCCAAAGCAAGCAATCATCAAGGTGATGCCTTCTTCCCAAAGACTGGATTCTGGTGATCACTGGCTCCTCTGTCATATGGTAAGGCACATGGCAGTGTCAGCTGGTCTTTCCCTTGTCTTCTGGGTTTTGTTGATTTCAGCTCTGTCTTCCAAGGCATTCTCTCTCTCTGTTTTCATTTCATTTCTAAATGATTCCAATAAGAGAATTAAGACCCATCCTGAATGGGGTGGGTCACACCTTAATTGAAGTAGCCTCACCTAAAGGTCCTACTTACAATGGGTTCACACCCACAGGAATGGATTATATTTAAGAGCATATTTTTCTGGGGTACATACAGCTTCAAACCACTACCCACAGTAAAACAGACACATAAGATCCCTACTGTTATGAGCTTACATTCATATTCATGTTTGGGAAATCATACAAGAAAATAAGTAATATAATATCAGTTAGTTAAAAGAGTTAACACGAAGAGTTGATTGACTGTAATTCTAGAAAAAGAAAGGTATAGATCTTTAAAAATTTATAAAAACTGGGCCCTCCCTTCTCTGACGTTTTAGGGAAGGCTTCCCTGAGGTAGTGACAATTAGGTTGAGGCCTAGATGGTAAGTATTAGCTAGGTGATGATTTGACCTAGCTAGTTGAGAAAATATCTCAGAGTGCTGGGGTAGGAAATGACAAGCTTCAAGATGGAGGTGATACTCTAGACCGGGAGTCAGGTGACATTTCTCTGGGTAGATAAAATGTCAGTTGATATTTGAATGAAAAGACAGAGTGAAGCCACGTGAAGATCAGAGCAGTACCATTTCAGAAGGAAGAAATAGTACAAACACCCCATGATAGGAATGATCTTGGTATAGTCTAGCAAAATTAAGAGGTCAGTGTGCCTGAAACATAGTGATCAAAGGGGATCTCATAAGAGATGACACCTGAAAGGTAAAGAAGGCCATATCACAGAAGGTTTTGCCCTACACTGCAAGGACCTTGGACATTTTTTAGATGTATTAAAAAAACCCTGGAGGATTTAAGGCAGGAGAGTAGCATGGTGTGATTTATATTTTAAGAAGACTGCTCTGGCTATTGTATAGACAAAGGATTTTAGGAGGCAAGAGGGCAAGCAATAAGACAAGTTCAAAACTTGCAAATAACATCAGCGATCACCACTGCAATATGAATCAAAGGTTTGGAAAAGAACGTGTTGCATTCTCTCAGAATATTTTGTTTGGGATCCAAGAAACATGACAGAATGGAAATATTTAGAAGTCAGATAGACTTGGGTTTCAGCCACCATTCATTATGGGACTATGGATTAGCAACCTATAAGATGAAGATAATAACACATACCTCACAGAATTTTTGGGAAGGCCAAGGAGGTAATGTTTTTGATCTTGTCTCAGAACTGAGACATGATAGAAGCCCAATAGATGTTAGTTTCCCTTCTCTTCCTTTAAAAGACAAATATTCCATATGAGAAATAATACCTTACATCACCATTGCCTATTGACTTAACAACGATGATGAGTGTTACTTGAAAGCCTACCATGTGCCAGGCACTGTGCTAAGTGCTGAGATCATAGCAGGAAATGAGACAGATTAAGTTCTGTTCCCCAGGCAGCTTATGGTATAATAGGAGAGACAGACATTAGACAAATAATTACATAAATAGTTATATGACCATCATTGTGACGAATCCTGTAAAATACAGAGTCCTTTAAAGAACCTATTAAGAAGACTCCTTTTCATCAGAACTTTTAGGGGAAGCTCCCCAGACCTAAAGGGTAAGAATTAGCTAGGTGATGATATCCATAATCTGGTCTTTTCCGTGGTGACAGCTTGCAGAAAATAAGTTTTGGTAAGGGTTCGAAAAAGAATCCAAATGATGAAACTAGGTCTGGGGTGAGACCCAGAGCAGTGAGGTATGGTAGCATGTGACGACGACAGGAAGAGGAAGCGTGTAAATCCACTGCTCAGCCTAGGCAGTGGCAGTGCATATATCACAGAGGGCAGAGTGAAGCACCGTGCTTATAACTGCACACTTTTAAGATTCTGCGAGCATAAATGTGGGAAGAGGGATTACAGTTAGGGAAGTTAGCTTAACAGATGATTTGGGAGTCTGGGCTGCTTTTTCAGTCAAGGTAAACTGAAAAGTTCCAGGGACAAATAGTTCCTTCTTTTTGGTATCCATAAAGAATAAAAGATTATTGAGAGCTCATCTACAATTGCCCAAATTATCTTTTGCATATCAAAATAAAAAACAGGATTCAAAATCTAAATTGATTCCTGAATAAAATATCTAAAAGATATAAAATAGTCTTATCTATATGTGCATAATTATATTAGAAATTATTAACATGAAAAACATTATATAAGTTCAGGATGAGAAAAAAATTTAGCATGCAAGGAGGCCATATCTATACTTCAATTCTGCTATTTACAAACTTTCAGATTGAACTGAAAGTGCAAAATGCTTAAAAAATTCCACCTTCAATCAAATATCTTTTCATTTTAGAAAAATAATATTGAATGAAAAGTGTGAAGTCCATGCTGGCATTTGGCAAATTCATCTTTATACAAAAAAGCAAGCAAGCAAACAAAGAAACAGCAAAACAGCAAAGTCCAAGTCCATCCTCATAGAAAAAGATTCTTGCTATTCAAAAGCTCTTCACTAGGAAGGATTTTTCCCTAGTCCTTAAAGCTATATTCATTTTCTGTCTCTGCCCATTGCATTTAGAGATGGCAGAGTTGAGTGTTTCGTCCTATGTGTACTGAGGTGGCCGAAATTCCCAAAGGCCATTCAGCAGTTTTTGTACACTCTGGTTTCCAGTCCAGTCTGTCCTTTGAGCAAGGATTCTAAGTGCTGCTTGCCAAGCCCGCTCTGTTGGTGGTCTTAGCCTCAAAGTCAGAGTGCTGTCAAATTGAATTGTTTCACCTCTGATCATGGAACTCCTACTTGTCCTACAGGCTGCTGTCTCCTCTCTTTGCCCTACAAGGTTATAGTCCTTTAAATTGGGTCATTGGAAATGTTCCTTTTGCCTGCTGCACAAAAGCCAAGTCTCCTTCAATTTTCTCTGGTTATTCTGATCACATGGAATACTCCATTTTTTCTTCTTGGAGAGGAAGCTTAACTCTTTAAAACTGTGAGTCAGGATGGAGCTCTGACATTTGGAGATGTTCAGCTTTAACAGAGGGAGCCAGAATATATTAATAAGAATGCTTTGCATAATTTCCCTCACACTTATTGGGGGAGCTTAAATCATTGCAAACCAATGGTTCAATAAATTTGGTAAAGGGGCTCATCTTTCCTGCATGTGTGCTTTCTGGAGAATGTCTGTGGCCTTCTGCTTGTGGATTTGTTGCATACATTATTTGCACTCTCAAATATGTAAGGAAGCAGGGTGTTCTTCAGAGCCAATGTTGAATTTTATTCTTCTGATCTGGTGATTTCTATTATGTACCACCCTCCCCTCCCCCCTCACCAACCCCCCCTGC
>JAQZBX010016042.1:0-36888 GCA_029593785.1 Cabassous unicinctus | reverse complement strand
TGCAATACTGTGAAGATACTAAATGCCACTAGTTTGTTCACTTTAAAATGGTTAATTTTATGTTATGTGAATTTCACCTCTATAAAATAAAACAAAAATTACTAGCCAGATAACCTTGAACACAGAATGTTCCTGTGCCTCAATTTTTTCATCCACAAAAAGGGGAAATAATAGTACCTACTTTGTGGTGGTGTTATGACAATTAAGTGAGTTACTATGTGTAAAATCCTTAGAACAGTGTCTGGCACATTTTAAGTGACATATAATTGTTTGCTAAATAGGGTCCCTTGGTAGTGAAAAACCTGGGGATCTCTGGTGAAGATGAAAATGGAAAAAGTGTTCAGTATCTTTCAACTGAAGTCCAAGATTCCTCTGGTTTAGAATTACCTGTAAAATCTGTTAAAAATGCTGCATTCCAGGCACCACCCCAGAACATTCAATAAGATACAGAGTAGGAGAGGGCCTGGGAATCTAAATTTTAACAAGCTCCCCCCCACCCCATGAGTCTTATGTATATTAAATTTTGAGAAGAATTGGTGTTAAAAAAGACTTATAAAGCCACAATAATTAGAGTTTGGTATTGATATGAGGAGGGATCAATAGAAAACAGTACAAATCTACCTGATTTATTAGTCACCCGATTTACAAGACACTATTGTGGGGAAAGTATGGCCTTTTCAACAAACGTTTCTGGGTCAAATGGATATGCATATGGAAATAAATAAAACTTGAACCCTATTTCATACCATATCCTAAAGTAATTTGAGGTTGCTCATGGACCTAAAGGTAAGAAGTAAAACCTAAAAATCTTCTAGTCACTAGAGAAATGGTTCTCAGCCATTTTAGATCCATTAGCTGCTTTTCATATCAAATGATTTGTAACTGTCCCTTTACTTTACTATCCTGAAATGACATGCATAGATAATATGACCTGCCTACACGCATAACTTTAAAACATCGACATTATGCTTGTTCCTATTTATAGGTAATTTATAGGTATTTATAGGTATAAATAGGTAACTGCTTGTATGTATACTATAATGAGTAAATTTGGTTCATTAGAAGTAAGAAGATAACATCTATAAGAGAAATGCAGGAAAATGAAAGAGCAGAGGTACAAGTGAACACTAGAACAAAAACAGAATAATTGTATATAATAAATTATCATACATAATAAAAAGTAGAAATTAATTTTCATTGAAATAGGGATAGCAGGCTGTTACTGTTTGAAGCTTTTTGTGAATCCCAGAAAAGATCATGTTCTTGGAGTTATTCCATTCCTGTAGGTGTGGGATACTTTGATTGAATTAAACTCAGTTGGGGGCCTTTGATTTGATTACTTCAGTGAGCCATGACCCAGGTTTGGTCTCAGCCCTCTTGCTGGAGTCCTATATAAAGAGCAGAAACATGCAGTGACACAATGAGGAAGAGAGCTGCCATTTTACCCTGTGAGAGAGGATCACTGGTAACCCAGAGACTGAGAAAGAGTGTTCCGAAGGCCGAGAGAAAAGCCATATGCCTGATCGCCTTTAGCTGAGGTAGGAGAGAAAGTGAGCCTGGTGGAGAAGGCAGAGATGTGCTGCTGTTTTGCCTTGCCACATGGCAGGAGTCTTGGATTGCCAGTAGCTGACAGCATATCTGATGATGCCTTGATTTGGACATTTTCATAGCCTCAAAACTATAAGATTTTACTCTAATAAATTCTCATTATAAAAGCCAACCCATTTCTGGTGTTTTGCATTGGCAGCCTTTGGCAAACTAAGACATCTGCCAAAGCAAATTATAGAACATCATAATGAAGAAAATAAGGAAGTATGATATTCTAGAAAATTATAAGTTTGGGATAAAAATTTTATGTGTTATATGGGATACATCAGTGATGAAGACTCACAGATAATGTATTTCTTATCCTGAAATCCTATCACATGTCATGGAATAATTAAAATGACCTTGGATAATGTTACTACAATTTTTTAGCTTAAGGAAAAAGAGAGACAAATATAAAATCAAAGAAGTTAAAAGGAATTGGAAATATCAGTGTATTAGTCAGCCAAACAGAGGCGCTGATGCAAAGTACCAGAAATCTGTTGGTCTTTATATTTGGGGTAAAAGCTTACAGTTACAAAGTCCTAAAGAGTCAGCTCAAGGTACCGTAAGAGGTACTTTCTCACCCAAGTCAGTTGCCACATGTTGAAGTAAGATGGTGGGCCTAGTTTCTCCTTCTTTCTTCCTTTTAAGGCTCCGTGGGCCCAGCCTCTTCTGATCTCAGCTGTAGGTTGGCATAGGGTTTGTTTCTTTCTGGCCTTCCTCGGCTCAGCTGCTCTGTTCTCTTCAGCTGCAAACTATCAGGAAAATGGCTCATCTCTCCTTCCCGGGCCGCAGGATCAAAGTTCTCTCCTCTGCCGTGTCTATGGAGCTCTCTTCTTCCTGTGTCTTCTGTGTGTCTTCTTGAGTGAGTATCTGTTTATATAGCCCACCAAGGGGGTGGGGACTTAAACTGAGTTACACTCAATCAAAACCCTAATATTAACATAATTTAGTCAAAGACATCTCAGCTGAATCTAATACTACGAAAGGGGATCACGCTCAGAGGAACAGACAAATTTACAAACATAATCTCTCTTTTTGGAATGCATAAATAATCTCAAACTGCCACAATTACTGTGAACTTAAATTTCTCATTCTAAAGAAAATACTGCCATATTAGCTCTTCCACTGTAAATGTTGAGAATCAATGAGCAACCCAATATCAATGAGTCCCTCTATTATCTGGATTGTGATCTATAAATACCATTTCTCATAAAAAGGAACCCGAGTTCTTTGGAAAAATACCAGATTCCAGGTCTGAGTAAGAAATGTACAACACCAACTTGGGACAGATTATGCCAGAAAGATAGGAAGGTTTCAAAGACTACTGGGGTCATGTCAAGAGGACAGTGAAGTCAACTTGAAGGGGCTTCCACAAACCAAAAATGGGGTTACAATGAATTAAAACATTAAAAAATATAAAAATCCATGAGTTCATGCTTGGGCAACAACTCATTTAAATAATGATACAGGGAAAGAATCAAGCATTCATCTTGTTTTTCCTTTAGGAACAGCATTTCAAGATGATAGTTAATAAGGAAAAGCTTTGTTAGAGAAAAATTCTAGCTAATAAACAATTATAGGGTTGGAATATCATCATTTTAACAAACTGCAATGAATAATGGTTCTAGGC
Source organism: Cabassous unicinctus (assembly GCA_029593785.1). Classification (NCBI taxonomy): domain Eukaryota; kingdom Metazoa; phylum Chordata; class Mammalia; order Cingulata; family Chlamyphoridae; genus Cabassous; species Cabassous unicinctus. The sequence goes on along the minus strand of JAQZBX010016042.1, from coordinate 33,668 downwards.
AATAGTCATCAATGGCAGCTAAAACCATTAGGTGAAAAGTCATCAACTTTACAGACGGGATCAAGCTACCAATACTTGGACCTATTGAGCATAAGTGAGACACTAAAAGTAAGACAGATGGACATTATGTACCTCATGACATGCTACAATAGAAAGTCTACAATAACACCTAGAATTTATTCTTGTCAAAACATTGAACCTAAATCTAATCAAACCTCAGATGAACTACTTGTTTATAGAAAGTATGGGGTGATGGAGGAACATGTTAGAAGATACCATGAGAATGCAATCAGCCAAATCAAGACCATGAGGGAGCCTACAGGACAAAAGACATGATTTCTTCAACAAACAAATAGCCTGAAGAAAAGGAGGGCAGACCATGTTATAGACCAAAAATGACTTAAGAGATACACGTGTGCTTGCAGTGCAGTGTGTGGACTTCTTTGGATCCTGATTAGCACAAACCAATGGTTAAAAGATATTTTTGAGACAAATGGGGAAAATTGAACATTAACAATTAGGTTATATTAAGGAATTATCATTAATTTTGCTATATGTGGTAATGGAGAATTGGTTTTGCTTTTAAAATGCCCTTATCTGAGGTACATATTGAGGTATTTATGTGAAAGGAAAAAGGCTTTGAAAACCATAACCTTAGATAAGGAATGAGGAGTAGAGGATGGATTGAAAAAGAAAGTAGAAACAAGCCACAATGTCAGAGAAAGATTGAAAAGCAACAGCAAACCAAAGACAGTTAATTCCCAAATGCAATTTTCACAACTTAGATCGCTTATCATTAGCCTTCAAAAATATTTAAGAAGAGTATGACATTATATGAAATATTTTTAAAAACATTCTTTTTTAATAAACCTCAATGATATCCCAGCATTTCATGTATATCTGCTAATTTAATAACATTTTGTTCTAAATCTGTTAAAAATCTCTCTTTTGATACCTATGCGCTGTTGCTTTGATATTTTGCAGTAATTTCAGTTTCTCAGTGAAACTCTTTTTAACCAAATATGTAATTGGAAGTACTATAAATAAGTAATTGAGATTGTTTCCAAAGGTGTAAGTATAAAAGTCTTAATGGATCCAAAACTTTTGTAGTTTTACTGGTTAAATTATGCTATACTCTAGGGAAGCGGGTGTGGCTCAATCGATAGAGCTCCCGTTTACCATATGGGAGGCCCGGGGTTCGCTTCCCAGGGCCTCCTTGTGAGGGCAGGCTGGCCCGTGCAGCGTGGTGGGCTGATGCCGCAAGACCTCACAACAGGAAGTGGGTGTGGCTCAATCGATAGAGCCCCCGTTTACCATGTGTGAGGCCCCGGGTTCGCTTCCCGGGGCCTCCTTGTGAGGGCAGGCCAGCCCGCGCGTTGCGGTGGGCTGAAGCAGTGGGACCTCACAGCAAGGGGGAGATAAGCAGACACGGAGAAAACACACAGCGAATGGACACAGCAAGCACAAGCAGCAAGGGGGGGATAAATAAATAAATCTTAAAAAAAAAAAATTATGCTATACTCTTAAAGTCAATTTTTAGCTCAGTTAACTCTTCCTTAAAATGCTGGATAACATGTTCCATTTCTCTTTTAAAATGGATAAATCACAGCATAAAATGGTATTGTAAAGATCATAGAGATCTTTGAATGTCATAATCAAATCTTTTTAACAGTTTCCAATTGAGACTATATTTGCAAATCAATATTTGAAATAATTGTCTAATTGCTGCAAAAATGGAAACTGGAAATTCTGTGGGCAAGGTTACTTTAAAGTTATGTAAAATTGTCTATTGACTCTCATTAAACTTTCTTTTACTTTAATAGTCTCATTTCCTTCTACCTCAAGAAGGATTTCATTTAACCTTTTAAATATATTTGAGAGGTAGTCAGGTAATTTCACAATGTTTTAATGTTATTGCTTAATTTTTATTGATAGAATAAAAATCAACAATAGTATTCAACAATAGTATCAGATATTAAACTAAAAAATTGAAATAATTTCCTTCAAAGGGTCAACTTATTTCCTTTTGAAGAATAAGATATGCAAACTCTTCTTCATATCATAGAATGCTCTACAAAATAATCTATTGTTTAAGGGATACTCTTAATTTTGTAAATAGAATAGCATTTATTGATTTGTGGAGTCTCTCACTATGATTCTTAGCGATTAATTGTCAAAGAATAATACAATGAATTGCTAAAATACCCGGTGCTACTTTTTCAAAGCTCTTAAAAATTCATCTTGATGACAATTTCACCTTTTGCGTAAGTAACAATATTAGAAAAGGAAATACTTTTCCTTATGGATTAATTTTAAGGGTTTCAAACATTTGACAACTCTCGTGCCCAGTGGCAGGAATTTTAAAAAATCATTCCCTCTATCACTTTTTTTCCTTAAAATTGTCACATATGTGTAAAGCCTCATTATCATGCAGAATACGTGTAATGAAAATCCATTCGACTGCTATTTGTTAGACAACTGAATTTTCTTATCTTTCACCGTTTTAATTGGTTCTTCTTAAAATAGTATCATTCTTTAATGAGGGGCAATAATTTAGATTTCTTTTCTTCATCATACTAAATAACCTATCATACACCTGGTAAGATCATCATTTCTCCAGCATTGTGTGGCTTACTGCATCTGTGATCATCTGTGCTCTCAGATATGAAACGAGACTTTTATATTTTTTATTAAAAGAATTTTAAAACTTCCAGTGACAATATTTATAGTTTTCAAGCCTCCCTTTTAAACCCTACAAGAATAATATATTTTTACCAACTCTATTAATGTTTCTTGTAAAATGTTCAGTTAATCTTGATTTGTTAATTGTCTTAATTAAAAAAAAATATGAGAACACAGGTACATTTACAGGGCTGAAAGCTGGTTTGTGCCCTTATGGACAGACATATCAGTTGTTAAAATAATGAACCAGTCTCAATCCAGTTGGTAAATAACCCCTATTCTGAGTCTCTGAATGTTTAAAACAGTGTGCTGATATGTACTTTAGTGTTTTTTTTTAAAGATTTATTTTATTTATTTCTCCCTCCCCCATAGTTTGTACTCACTGTCTGCTCTCTGTGTCTGTTCATTGTGTGCTCATCTTCTTTTTTTAGGAGGCACCAGGATGGAACCTGGGACCTCCCATGTGGGAGGGAGGTGCCCAATTGCTTGAGCCACCTCTGCTCCCTGCTTGTTGTGTCTCTCATTGTGTTTCCTCATTGTATCTCCTTGTTGCATCATCTCGTTGCATCATTTCATTGCATCATCTCGTTGTGCCATCTTGTTTTGTCAGCTTGCTGTCTTGCTCATCTTCTTTAGGAGGCACCGGGAACCAAACCCAGGACCTCCCAACTGTGGCACCCAACTGCTTGCACCACATCCGCTTCCCTATACTTTTGTTTTTATATACAACAGCATTAGAGTGTAGGCTAAAATAATTGGGAACACGTTTAATTTATTCAAATTTTATCCACATAAATGTCTGGAGCAGTATTTGACAATGTTTTGCAATGCTGGGCTGTCTAGCATCCCTGGTCCCAAACTAAATACCAATAGTGTTCTCCAGTCTTTGGGACAACCAAAAATGTCCTTATGGGTTTCCAAAATTTTTCATGTAGGGTAATACTGGGAAAAACTGGATTCACATATATTATTAACTACCAGTATAGCCCTTGCTTTAGCTCATCTAGCAGACTTGAACCAAAGAAGTTAGCTTTAGTTCCTCTTTCTGAAAAAAACAGAATAGAATAATGTTTCTTATTTCCATATAAACAGAATGTGAGGCAAGTGATGTGAAAACTGAAAGAGGAAGGGCAGGGAAGAGCACTTGGGGATAAGAACATTCTGTAATAAAAACATTGTGAGCACATGAGAGTTTCCATAACAATAATGATAGCAATTACAATTTATTGGAGGATTACTTTGTGCCAGCTTCTGTGCTCATCATTTTACATTTTAGAATTTTATTTAATTCTCTCAGCCTAATGTGGGGTAGGTATTACTATCCACTTTAGAGTATAGGTGTATTCTTAGGAAATCTGCCTCCTGTGTGCTCTAAGCCTACTTTTTAAGCGGGCTCTTTGTGGACAGGGGTTTGGGGCTTGTGTCTAAAGGCTACCACTTGGTCAGACCCAGCAAATATATAGTGTGAATGGTTAAGAACATGACAGCATCATCTATATATTTTTTCTCTGCCCTACTATATCTGAGAATCCTGATTGTTCAACTTCTTATGTGCAGTTTCTGTTTTATACAAGTTCCTTCTTCTCAGTTTTCAAAATTGGGCTATTAACTTGAGCTAACTATGTATTTATTGTTTGAACATTTTGATATTCCACTTCTTGAATCCTTGAACTGATGACCAGAGTTATTGTTTTTAGATGGAGTAATTAAGTTTTTTCTGTATCTGATTAGTTCTATGAATAGACAGAAATTGCTATTGAGAGGTAAATTATTTCTAGCAGAAACTTGGAACATCACCACATTGGATAGAAAGAAGCCATTTAATTTAAACTTTTATGGGAGAAAACAATGTCTTTGTTAATTCCTATCATTTGGAGATGATAAGTTTGTTCTTCCCCTAAACTCAGATCTTGATATGTCATTGAGGGTAGTATTTGTAGGAATACTACCCTCAGTATTATAGGTAGGAATATCTATAATACAAAAAGAATATGTTATTTGGACTTCAGTGAGACATATCCTAATTGTGTAATGGCATTAGAAAATCACTGTGGAAGCACTGTTAGAACCTTACTGAGTGAAGTTTTGGTGAGGATATGCTTGCCCACTTGAACTGATGTACTTTGGGTGTGGAAACCTTCTTTTAAACATAAGCAGTTTTTACCTTTACCTCTGCTATGACAGGAGGTGCTTATATTAATAACAAATAAGCAAACAATAAACTTTAGTCACTATTATTTCTCATCAATACTCTTGGGAAATTGGAACTGTACAGAGAAGTGGCAGTTGATACACACTGACTTATAGATTTGTTATCTGAACTATTGGAAAAGATTGATCATCTATTCAGGGGCTTGAGGAGTCATTGTGTCTTCTCATGATGAAATCTGTCACTATCAGCCCAATTCACAATAATATTTAATGAATAAAAGGAAATATGGTTGTCAGAGTGTGGCTAAGAAAATTTCAATAGTCAGAAATTCTCTTTGAGGTAGGAGCTGGCAGGCTATAAGGAACCCAGAGAGCAAGTAGTCAAAATACATGTGTGTGCAAGATAGCAAGGGAAGTTTTATGAACAGGATTTTCCAAGAAAGGAAACATAAAATTTTCAAGTTGCCAAACGGTGCGGCGCAGCCTAACAATGGTGAGCTGTTCACTAACTGGGGAGTATGGGAGACAAAGTGGTCTCATTTGAGGCCTGGATCCAAACAAATCCTGCTTTGGTTCCCAGACTGTCCCCTTATTTATTTAATACATGTGAGCCTTCAGTATAAAGTTGGCAGATACAACTTGATTATAATACAAATGTTTAAATTTAGGAGCAAATTAGGGGATGATTGGAAATAATAGTATGTTTTAAAATCGTGTGGGTATTTTAGTCCAGATTCTATAGAAAATAGAGCCAGCAAAAGTGTATGTCAAATACATTCTTAGGGGGTGCAATCCCAGGGAAGCACAAGGGAGGGAAGTAGGAAGTGAGGCAGAGAAGGAAGGGGAGCAAATGCAAGGAAATGAACACCATTTGATATCAAATTTAACTGATTGCTCCATCTCACAGGATAATTTTCTGAGACATCAGATGAACTACTGCATTTAGGAAGGTCCATTTGGGAGGAGAATGAAGAAGAATTTCTCTGCTACCTCCCATCTCCTATTGGTCAAAGAGTTACCCCACAGAGTATTAGTTCTTCAGATGTTAACTCCACCCTTCCAGGGTGCTTTAAGCACATACTTGAGCATTAAATGGTTCCTGACCTCCCAATGCTTTGCAGCAATAAGGGCACTAGGGACGAGAGGAAAGGAGGGAAGCAAGGCACTGTTGGGTTATGCTATGGTGGCAACTTAAAAAAAAATTGTTAAGGGCTCTTGAGGTAGGTATTGCTAAGAGAATTTGAAGCAGTAAGTAAGGGTCCTGATACAGGGGGTGACTCAACATGAGTCATGATGAAACTCAGTAACCTTATGTAGAGAGAGAGCCCCACAAGAAGAACTCTCAGGGCCCTCTTTAGGCAACAGGACACATATCACAAATCTTGAGCCAATAAGGACTCAATTTTCTTGGTATACCAGTAGGATGGATTTGACTGAAAGTAACTGAAAATTCAAGTTTGCTTAACATTACAGAAGAGTATTAACTCACATAAGAGGAAGTCCATTTGGTTGATTCAGCAGTTTAATGGTGTTCAAGTTCTCTGCCTTCAAATAGGCTGACATCTGCCTGTTTGCCTTTTTTTTCTGTAAAACTAAATAGTCATATGTAATGTGCTCCATTAGCATACATTTTTCTTATTTCCCTTTATACAGCAGTCACTGCACCCTGAGATTTAGTCAGCTGTTTCACAACTTCATAAGAAAAGTCATCAATTTCTCAGCTAGAAATAGGAATTGGGTTCTCATTCTTCCACTCAGCCAAATCCACATTGTAGGTTCCCTTATTTGCCATATCTCCTCTTCCTATACCACATTTTGAACTTTTAAGATTCTTGGTTGCAAACAATGGAGAAAATATGGCTAACTTAAGCAGTAGTTGAATCTGTTTGTAGCAGTTTGATATTGTTTATGAATTCCAAAAATAGATATTGGATTGTATTTATAAACTGAGCTGTTCCTCTGGGTGTATTAGATTGTATTAGAGTGAAAGGTTTCACTTCTAATTCATTAAATCAAGATTGGGGCTTTTATTTGACCGCATCATTACAGTATGCAGGGCTGAGTACCTACCACCTTGGTGGGCATAAAACCGACTCTCACATGGAAGTAAACACACGGAGAAGAAGAACGTGGAGAGTTTCGTTTTGGACACTGGAACCCCAAGGAGAGAGCCAAGCTGTTCACCTGATAATTTGCAGCTGAAGAGACCAGAGCCCTAAACAGCTGAGAAAGCTGGGAGAGAGACAAGCCTTTTGCTAACCTATAGCTGAGAATGGAAGGAGTTGGGACCAAGGAGCCTTAAGAGGATGAGGAAGGCTGAACCCTTGCTGAAGCCAGCAGCCATCTTGCTCCAACACATGGCAACAGACTTTGGTGAGGGAAGTAACTTACTCTTTATGGCCTTGTGACCGTAAGCTTCTACCCCAAATAAATACCCTATATAAAAGCCAACAGATTTCTGGTACTTTGCCTCAGCACCCCTTTGGCTGACTAATAATACACTATTAAAAGTGTACCTTAGGTGACAGAATCTGTGGGGAAGCTGGAACACCAACTTGGACAGGAACCAAGTCAGGTGAGGCACAGCCAAAATTCTACCACAGGAATGGTCAGTGTAGGATATTCCTGCTGGTGGTATTAGCATCCTACAGCTGGATTCATGGTCTTTGCCAAGCCCCTCCTCCTACAGTACCACCTCACCTATCCACTTGGCAATGCTTTTTCACCATCATTCTTCACTGAAAATCATAAAATGTTAATAATACTTGCATTTCAGAAATAGAGGCCTTTAAATTGAATGGATTTTTCTTCCAGTTTCTGTTGTCTCTAAAGACCAGATTTTTCAAATAATGAACCTTAAACATTGTCCAATCGCCAACTTAATTACTATGTGATCCAAATTTCCCTGTTGGAGTTTCACTACAAATTTTTGATGTTTTCTCCCCATTGGTTTTGCTTCAGTTTTAATCAAATATAATTAGGTTATTTGAATTTACTGCCAGAGTATTTGTCATGTTTTCAGCCAACCGAATGAATAAATTTATTCAGCATGCATAGTTTGAAATTTTCTGGTTAGAGTGTTTTGTTGATTTGCTCTTTTTGTAATTAAATCAAATAAACTAACATTTCTAGCTACTCAAACAGAGAAGACATGACTTACGCATTTATGGGACTGGATTTGTTATTTTGTGAAATTGTGCTGTGATGGACAACCTGAGCCATGTGAGATGAGATAAGAAATGTAATAAATCTCATGTATTATCCTCAGAGCAAAATCTATTATCTAAGCTGTCCAGATTTTTTAGTACCAGCTGAGGGAGAAAAAGGCCTGAGTAATAATGGCTTATATTACCCAGAAAAGTATGATTACAGCTAGAGAAATGGATTCTTTCTAGCCTAGAGGATCTTTTTTCCAAAGATCCCCAAAACTGTGACTACATTTTGCAGCTGTTTCCAATGTATTTAGTAAAAGAAAAACAGGAGTCAATCAAAGAATTTAATTGGGAAATGGGATCTATAAGACACATACAAACAAATGTTTCACTGACTTTTAATCCTTAAGCCAGAGTTTAAGACTTTATGTTGAACTAGTCAAAAATATTCATAAATATTATATATCTTCACTCAGACTGGGTTAATGAATTTAGAAAGGAAGAAACCAGAACACAGAGATCTTATATTGCTTGTAGTCACAAAGTTAATTAACATAATCAACATCTAGATTATTTTGCTTTCCATAATGTATAAAGAACCAATCTTCACCAGCCCTTCCCCATAACCATAGAGTTGTTCCTTCTTGACTATGGTTCCCCAGTGGGAGTCTCCTTATTGATTTGATTCTATTAAAATTGCACATGGGAAATTCAATCTAAATAAATTTAGAAATAGTCTTTTTTTTTTTAACCAAGAATAAAAAGATCAGGGCTTAAAAGAGTGCTGTGTTAAACTGAATGCCATTTTTACACGAAACATTTATAAATGATATCATTGCATCAGTGGCAACCTTGCCCTAGGGCAAAATGGCAGGGGGACATCCTCTTTCCACTTGTAGGGCAGCACCAGAGGTACAAAATGGGGCCACATGTGTAGCGTGTTCATCACTCTTTATGAGCATTGGTAAATGAGCTCTGCTGGAAAGGCTGTTTAGCAACTAGAGATACTTCAAAAGAGCCTGTGGAAGCTTGTGGAATGCAGGTTTCCTCCACAAACTTTAAAGGGCTTTGGGAACTACCTGAATTTCTCTGGCTGGAATGTATTCTGTACTTGGCAGTAATGAAACTAGCAGAATCAGATCCATTACAAACTCACTGGAGTCCATGGCTCTTGACCTTGTAAAGATGGAGAGCGCTCTTTCAAATGCCTGACATTGTAATCTTAGTTGAGAGGTACAGATTGGGGATGACCTGTAATTGGAAGGTTTCCTTTTGATCTAGCCCCTCATTTGCTGCACCACCACATGTGCACTCCAGCGGAGCAATTGTCCCTGCACCTTCCCTAGAGAGCGGCGCACCTGCTCTCAGCCAGCCGCCCCTTTGAAGCAAAGGGCTTCTTTTCACAGGGCCTTCCCAGCCCTTTCCCTGCCAGTCCTACCCCTCCCCGTCCCATTGGAAAAAAAAAAAAAAACACAAAAAACAAAACCCAGCTACATCATATTGAGCTCCTAGTTAAGACTGTAGAAGCTGATTGTATTTTGGCTCCCCAAAGAAAATTGTACTATGGTTTTCATGATTTTGCAGCCAACAGGAATGATTACAATTTTATCAGTGACATTATTAAATCAAGCCTGTAGATATGGTGACCTGGGGGATAATTTATAAGCACAAACAATTGCCACATTACGATGAGCCAGCATAGAATGTTTCTTGGCACTTCTCTAAGTTATACAGGGAGAACACTGTTGTGAAGCTCATATGGACTTACCAAGTATTTTTAAGTTATTTTAATCATTTAGTACTTAGCAAATGGACAGCAGTGTGCCTTATGTTCTGAGTATGCCATTTTTGAACAATTATAAATTGTTCTGCATCATATTTACTGGTAATTATTTAAAAGCAAAACAAAATCTCAGTTTCTCCACTTCTTAGTGGTAATTGGAAAATATAAGCAACAGAGAAATTGTTTTTTTAAAAGACACATCTTCTTAACTTAATAAGCATCATTAGAGCATGCAGAGCCTAGAGTAATGCCAAGGACTCTTTATCTTGGAATCTCCAACATTACTTAACATTTTGAAGCAGGTTTGGTTTAATGGGATAACAGGATGGAGTCCTGCTTCGTTTTGTTAGTTTGGAACAGATTTCCTAACCTCTAGGAGCCTCAATTTCCTCCCCTATAAAACGAGGATAATGATTACTCCCTCCTGAGGTTATATGAGTTAGGGCTCAAAAAACACTGGAGCTTGCATCGTCAGGAGGAATCTTGAAATGCTTGTGTGGAAGGATGGAAGGTAGCAGGCCCACCTCGACTTCCTCTTCCTGGGGGATTATGTGAAAGTCTATGATAATCAGGCCTTTCTTTCTTACAATTTCTCCCGCTGCTCCCCTTGTCCTTCTCCCAAGTTGATTTCATACTCTTTGCTTAGCCACCTGACTTAGCAATTCCAATTCCCTAAGGCACAGGCTTTTTAAAAAAAATTTATACTTTATTAGGCAAGTTGTTGGCCTACAGAACAATCATGCATAAAATACAGGATTCCCATACACCACCCTATTATTAACACATTTCACTGGTGTAGTACATTTGTTATAAATGATGAAAACACATTTTTATAATTGTGCTATTAAATATAATCCATGGTTTAACTTAGGGTTCACAGTTTGAGTAGTACAGTTTCATGGATTTTTAAAAAGTTATTCTATTACCATAAAAACAAAGCAACATTTCCCCTTTTAACCACATTCAGATATATATTTCAGAACTGTTAATTACATTCACAATGTGTGCCACCATCACCACCATCCAATACCAAAACATTTCCATCGTTCCAAATAGGAACTCTGCATATTTTCAGCCTTAACTCCCTATTCCCTACCCTCATCTCCCTATTCCCTACCCTCACCTGGTAACCTATATTCTAAATTCTGATGCTATGAGTTTGCTTATTCTAATTATTTCATATCAGTGAGATCATAAACTATTTGTCCTTTTGTTTCTGGCTTATTTCACTCAACTTGATGTCTTTAAGGTTCATCCATATTGTAGCATGTATCAGAACTTCATTCCTTTTTATGGCTGAAAAATATTCTATTGCATGTATATATCACATTTCGTTTATCCACTCATTGGTTGATGGCCTTTGGGTTGCTTCCATCTTTTGGCAATTGTGAACAGTGCCACTATGAACATGGGTGTGCAAATACCTGTTCAATTCCCTGCTTTCAATTCTTTTAGGTATATACCTAGTAGGATTGCCAAGTCATATGGTAATTCTGTTTAACTTCCTGAGGAACTGCCAAACTGTCTTCTACAGTGGCTGCACGATTTTACATTTTTACCAGCAATGAATGAGTGTTCCTATTTTTCCACATCCTCTCCAATACTTGTAATTTTCCAATTTTTTAAATAGTAGCCATTCTAGTGGGTATGAAATGGTGTCTCATTATGGTTTTGATTTCTGTTTCCCTGAGGGCTAATGATGTTGAGCATCTTTTCATTTAATTTTGGCTATTTGTATATCTTCTTTGGAGAGATGTTTATTCAAGTCGTTTCTCCATTTTAAAATTGGGTTGTTTGTCATTTAGTTATTAAGTTGAAGGATTTCTTTATCTTTTCTGGATATTAATCTTTATCATATATGTGTTTTTCAAATATATTTTCCCATTGTATAGGTTGTCACCTTACTTTCATGATAAAGTCCTGTGAGGCACAAAAGTTTTTAATTTTGGTGAGGTCCCATTATCTATTGTTTTTCTTTTGTTGTTTGTGCTTTGGGTGTAAAGTCTAAGAAACCATTGCCTCGCACAAGGTCCTGAAGATGCCGCCCTATGTTTTCTTCTAGGAAGGCACAGGCTTTTGAACAACAGCATTTGCAGTAGTCTCAAGACACGTTTATAAGAAACTCTACTGTTTTCCCAAACATTCCCCTCCATCCCCGCTGCTAGCCAGCCATTTTGACCAAACCGTCCTGTTCATGGTTTGACACTGAAGACTAACCCATGGAAAAGTTAAGGAACAGTATGATGACTGCTCACATTGCTGCTTCCCTAAAGTCATCAAATCTTACCACACTTGCTCCAGCTAATACACTTCTCTTTTGCCAAATGATTAAGTGTAAGAAGCAGAATCATGGAACTTCACCCTGAATGGTTCAGCATGTCTATGCCCCATTCTTCTGTACAAACCTACTCTTCTTATTGGGCTCATAGTTAAGAAGGGGAAATGACATCATCAACATTAATTCAATAGCATCAACTGACATAAGTTGATGAAATATGACAAAGTTCATATTCAAATTTCCCAAATTGTACCTCAAATGCCCTTTGTCCCTTTTTGCTTGTTTTTCTTTTTTGATCTAGGATCCAATCAGTTGCATGCCTTTCCTATGTCTCTTATTTCTCTTGTGGAAGCAAAACTGATACTCTTCCATTGTTGCAACTCACATAACCCATCATAGTCAAGAGAAAAAGCTTTGTGCAGATATAAACAAAAGTTCACAGGCTCACTCTGTATGTTTCTGGTCTCAAATAAATAAATAAACAGTAAATAAAAATGGTAAAATATTTACCATAAACCTAAACTCCCTAGCAAAAGCAAATACATGCTTAAATTTTACAGAGCTAATATTGGAATACATTTTATAACCTTTGCTAGTATTAATAAATCAAGTGAAAAGGTTGCTATATTTTCACCATAAGCAGACTAATGTAAACTTGCTAGGCTTGGTAAGTTTTAAGTTTTTTCCTTTAAATTTGTGATTTTTTAAATGATGGGCTGTCCTTCCCCAGCGTTATTCCATAGTGCCCCTTTGCATGTTCTTTAAACGCTTTCATCTCTGAGTTTTCCTTGTGCTCTCTTTAGACTCCCTTAATCTGGAACAATCTCTCTGCCTCCCCCTATTCTTCATGATGCTGACTCTTTTGAAGAGTCCAGGCCTGTGTCCTAAGAGCATCCCATTCTGGATTCTTCTGCTCATTGTGATAAACTGCATGACTGTCATAACTCTTTCTGATGCCAACATTGTTTCAAAGTTGGCCGGTGTGTGCCCCTTCAAAAGCCAGCTCCTGCATCCTATTATTACGGCCCCATAAGTCTTTGAGTACTTCTTCTTTTCTGGCACAATAAGTGGTTCCACAGCCCTGAAATGAGTTTTTGCTCCAGGGAGTTCCGGTTCCTTTAAGTGGAAAATGGTGTTTAGAAACCAAGATCTGGGCCTTTTCAAAAGACAGAGCTTGGATCAGTGTAAAAAATCGGTTCATACTGACCTTTCAATCAAATTCAACAACACGGGCCTGTTGCTTGCTTTCTCTCATTCCATTTTATATCTTCTTTCTCCCACAGTGAAACCACTGGTTCCTAAAAACATCAATATATTTACTTATTTATTCCAAACTGTTCAGAATTACAACACCAGTAGAAACAAACCTAAGTGAAGTTTAAGACAACTCTGCAGTTCTTTTTGTCTTTAGAATATATTCCACAGAGAATTGTGTTCTGATTACATGAATGAATTCTCTTTCGCTATGCTGTCATGTTATCAATTAGACATGTAGTTAGGATAATTTGTTTCTGATTGCATTTAATTTTAAGACTTTTTGCATCTTCTCTGATTTAATTTTACTTATTGAATATGTAAAACATCCACATGGTATATAAAACTCAAAAGTAAATAAAAAGTTCTACTCAGAGAAATCTTGTTTCAATACCAGTCTCCTCTATACCATTCAACCTTATCACTGCAGGTAACTATTTTTATTAGTTTCTAGTTTTTCTTTCCTGTGTTTCTTTTAAACAATTATATATATTTTATTATTCCTTTTATTTTTTTCTCACACAAAATGTAGAATACTATGTAAACTCTTGAAATTTACTTTTTAAAAATTTAACAATATAACCTGGAAGTGACTCCTTATCAATGCATAGAGATTTATTCATTATGTCCATTATTATTATTTTAAAAATCAAATTCAGTTTTCCTGGCTTAAATGGATTCTTTTATCAATTTTAAGTCAATAAATTTACTGGGTGCAGCCAATGTCAATTATGGTTTTGGGTTTTCCTCAGGTTGGTTTTTAAAAAATGATTTCGTTGATTGTCACTATTATGATGTCAGTTTTTCATCTGAAACAAATTTTACTATTGTTAAACATTGTTTTTAAAAATCACAATTTTAATTCCAGCATTTAAAATTTTTTCTTTGTTTTTTATTGTGGTTTTCATTTTTTAATGTTTTTTTCAGCATTTGTAAAAACAGGATTATTTTGTTATTTCTTTTAGAAATATTTATTATTAATGTGATAACCTGTGATTTATATTTATTTCTCATCTAATCTATGAGAAGATTTTAAATATATCCCTCAGAATTTCTCTATTGTTCAGGGTTAGATGACATGTGAATTTTGCATTCTCTACATCACTTTGACCATATGAAGTCACTGACATCTATTGCTGGCTGAGCAGGGCTAAAATTGATTAAAGTTCCTTGGTTCAAGTAGCAGGGTCAAAATGTCTGGCTTTTCTTCAGGACAGACAGCTGTATGGACAGCCTGTACTATTTCAATAAATGAATTAATCTCTTCTGATCTGAAACATGAAAGATTCCTCCACATTGGCTTTTTGACATTTTATCAGATGATTTATCAAATTAGAGTTTCTAGTAGATTATTAGAGAAAACTGTCAGAAGAATTTGGTGACTTGGTAGCTCTATTTCTTAAGTAAAAATCTCAAGAACAAAGCCCAATGATTATTCTATTTGTTTGCTGTCTTTGTGCCAGTTGTGACATGGCCTCTCACCTCCTGCAGTTGGTTTATGTTTGAAAATGTTTTTCTTAGAAAATGAAGACCTACTGATCAGATCCCGTGGTTCCTCAGGAAAACCCAAACTCATACCTCTGTTACAATTCTTCCACTGAGTTGTTCTTTCTCTGCGATGTTCATAAATTTACCTCAGTCTCTCCATTTACAGATAACAGTTGGTGCAAACTGAGAATGTTGGGAAAGGAATTGGCAAAGGTGGAGAGAAATGGGATGTATAGAGGGGTGAAATAATCTGGGACCAATTTTGATCTCCCCATGTTTCACTTGGAGGCATTACCATATTTTATCAGAGTCAGGAGATTGAAGTTCCTGTTCTAGGTCTGCCACTTACTAGCCATTTTATCTCAGGCTCTTTTGGGCACTAGCGTTCTAGTCAGCAAAATGGAGACAATGATACTTGAGATACATCTTGAGAAGGGTTGCTGTAAATGTCACAGTTAAACTGGGCTTATCCATAGAAAAGTCATAGGTATACTGTAAAGACCATATCAATAAATGTAAGGCATTTTCATCATTGCTGTATCTATTCATGGGACTCCATTTTGCCTTTCCTATTTCTAGCTCCATCATAATATTTTTAGTTTGGTGACAGTGAGAGTTTGCCTGGCAGTAATATTTGAGAACTAAGTGTGAAATTTGGAATTTGGTATGATTTAATATGGTGGCTCTTACAAGTCATTGTTTCTTTTAAAAGTGGAAAGTGTCTAAAGATTTGCTTTCCTTCCTCCAAGACTAGCAAATAAGGTATTATGACTATTAAACCAGGTTGACAAAATACTTTTAATTCTCGGTAAAGGAACTACTAGAGGCATGCATCTTTAGATCAGCCTATGATGGGGAGGTAGAGTGGAGATCCAAATCTGAGCCTAAGTTTCTTTTCCTCAGCTTTGAACTTGTTGGGCAATGCCTGAGATTGTTAAGAGCAGGCTCCAGAAGAGGGTATTTGTAAGATAAAAAAACAAAAACAAAAACAAAAACAAAAAGCACACCTCACCCTAAGGAAGGAGAGGATCTGAAGGCATAGGCTTGGTCTAATAAGAGAAAGGTGGAGCCAAGGATAACATGGCAGCTGTCATTCAGGGCGTCCTCTGGCCCAGCCCACAAAATTGAGGCTCCATGGGCAAAGTCAAGAGACGATGTTTCACAGAAAGTCTCTCTGAGACATTTGGGATTCAGGATAGTGTGCTTTGGGAACTGTGTAATATGAAAAAGGAATCTTGTAACCTTGCTTTGGCGGGTTGGGTACTTTGGTGCCAGCAATTCTGGCAATTCACACGTCAGAGTATATGACATCATGCCCCTGGGCATATAGAAATGTGTGTGTGTATAAATATAGTGTAAAGTACAATGTGTGTGTGTGGGATGTGTGAGAGGAAGTACTTAAAAGGAGTTGTAGTTCTCAAAGTAACAAACAGGCGGAGATAGAGCCAGAGACCTCTTTTTTTTTTTTTTTTCCTCTTATTGGGACCTTCTATTTTGTCTCAGACTAATGCAGTAGGGTGCTTAATAAATTAAAAATTCATTTTGGGTAGGTGAGAGGAGATAACTTTTTCCTTTGAAGGAAAAAAAGTTAGTCAATTTAATAAATAGAACAAAATAGGACAAAGGATAGCCCCAAAGGGATTTCTGCCAGCCAGGCTGAATGCAAATCCACTCTGGTTGGGTCATTAGCTCTCCTAGTTGGTCATTAATCCCTGTACCTTGAAAAAAGACAAGCGACAACTGCAATCCTTCAATCCACTTTCCAAAAGGATATCTGAATTAGACCCCAGCCCCTGAACCGTTTCCAAACCAGATGTTTGAAGACTTTTCAGTCCTCTGGATGAAAACTGTCCTTTATCTTCTTGATTTATTAAGGCCTTTTGTTTGATGATCAAAGGGAGCTACAATAATTCTGCAATAGATGTCTTAGGAGGCTCTTAGCAGAATATTTATACCATGAATGCTTTTGGCCTTCAGTCCTGCTTCGCTCTATCAGCAGCACAAGTTTTAGCAGCAGCACGAGTTTTATTGTACTCTAAAACTGAGCTTTCTTCCTTGCTGGAATATTATTTACATTGTTGCTCTTTTCCCTTAGTTCTTTTAAAATCACCCTCTGCAAGGTGATGTGTGAAGTGGAAGTCACTGGGCATGAGGCCCCACAGGTACTCCGCCAAGCTCCTCTTGATAACTTGGCTCAGTCAGGTCCATGGTTCTACGGGCACACACGCTGGGGTCTTATATAAGGTTTTTTACTTTACCCACTCTATGTGGTGAGAAATAAAATGACTATGTATTATTTAAGAAGCTGTATCTTTCTTTTAGAAGAAAGATAATGAAAGGACCATCTTTTCTTTCAAATAAGAAAAGTTGTAGAAGACTCAAGAATAAGATTGAAGTGGTTGGAACATTCAGAGAACTGTTTTAAGAATAGCACCATACAAAATAATTGAGTGGTCTAGTCATTTTAGTCTCCATAAACACTAAATCATACAGTTCAGGCAGCAATTGATTGGAAAACACTAGGTGTTTTAGTTTGCCAAAAGGCTGCCAATGCAAAGTAACAGAAATGGGTTGGCTTTTACAAAGGGGATTTATTTGGAGTAAAAGCTTACAGTTCCAAGGCTGTAAAATGTCTGAATCAAGGCATCAGAAGAGATGCTTTCTCACCAAAATCAGCTGCCATGTGGTAAAGCAAGATGGCGGGCTATCTCTGCCTGGTCTCTGCCTTCCCCTCCAGAATCTACTACCTCTTGGAGCCCAACTGTGGGCAACCAAGCATAGGGCTTGTCTCCTTCCAGGCCTCCTCTCTCAGTCTCTTGGGGCTTATCTGCCTTTCTGCAGCCGTAGGCAGTCCTGGAGTCCTTTCTCTCACATGGCTGGTTAAAATGTGGTGGTTTCCTTTTTCTCTGTGTATGTCTGTTTTCCTGTGTGTCTCTGTTTATATCAGACCCAGCAAGATGGCAGAGACTCAACCTGAGTCATGTCTCACTGATGCAATCCCATCTAAAGAGTCTCCACCCACAGGAATGGACTAGTTAAAAAACATAACCTTCTTCTTTTTTGGATTCATAAAAGAATTTCGAATTGTCACACTAGGTCTGATTTTGAATAAAGCCACAGGTCTGTGAGTTTTTTTATTTTTATTTTTCTAGCTCTAAGAAAAATAGATATTGGTATTGGTAAGTATATGCAATTTTGAGGGTCTAGGGAGACCTATACTCTCTTGAGAATAGCTCTGTCAGGTTCCCAATGTGGTATAGTACTACTTTTGTTTTTGTTTTTCCTATAATTTAAGAACTATGTACAAATGTCTCTAGGGGAGTTACATTTAAATTCACTTTCTCTAAGTGTGGGACTAGATGTTTTAAAATCACACTTAACACCGCTGTAAGCTGTTATTGGTCATTCTGATGTAACTGAGCTGTTGTCCTGAGGACAAGTGTGGATAAGAAGGAGATTGAGAGGGACTTGAGAAGGAGTGGGGTAGGGAGGAGCTACGCTCACAGGAGGAAGAAAGGGAGGGAGGGAGTGACAGAAAAGAGAGGCTGGTAGCAGAGATATTTGTCCTATTTCACAGTTTGACCTTTAGAATTCAACATTTAGAAGGGTCCTCTGGGTGTTTCAGAGCATGCATTTCAGGAAAATTAAGGAAGAAAATAAAAATTCAGACCATAGGAAACTGGAAGGAACAGAGGAAGCATCCTACTCAACAGTGGAGAAATGATAGCTTGTTACTCTTGGAAATCACAAGAAATCACAAAGAGAAAGATGAATTAGAACTCCACAAATATGTGATATTTCTCTATGCCAAAACACAGGATCATGAAGGTAAATTTTTAAAAAATCCAAATATAAAATGTACTAACTAAAAATATGACAAAAATTATGAAAGAAATCTAACATGTGTTATAAACCCACTATTTGCCAGGAACTTGACCATATTTATCTCATTTAATCCTTTCAGCCACTCTACGAGCTCTTATTCTTATGGTCATATGGGAAAATGAAAAAACTCAGCATCTAAGAGGTGGAGTAACTTGCTCAAGTTTGTGATGGGAATCAGGTAGGTGTTTCTCACTCTAGAGTGCATGTTCTTACCACAGAGCATAGTGTGTTTCATTCATGGTAGAGACTGACAGCCACTCACCACAATCTATGTTAGTGTTTTCCTGGGCACACAGATGGGCTGTATTTCCCAGACCCTCTGCAGTGAGATCAGCTGTGTGACTGAGTTCATGGAATGGACAGCCATGGAAAGAAACGTCCCACTTCCAGGCCTGGCCTAAAAAAATCTTTCTATGAATACTCCTATTACTTCCTATCCCTCTTCTTGCTGACTGGAATGGAGATGAGTGGCAGGGCAAGTTTGGAACCTATGGGTCAAAGATGACAGCACTGCCACAGCCTGGGACCCCTAGAACTGTGTGGTGCCCATCAGTGTGAGCAATGAAAAAAATTCCTCCTGTATTTGAACCATGACACATTCAGAGCTATCAATTGCAATGATTATCCCGTCAGAACTAATATTCATGTGAAGAAATCATGTAACACCTTCAAAACTCCAGCAACAAATGACTAAATGATATATAAACAGTTTATTTACTAGGAGACATACCCAATAAATAAATATATGGAATCATATTCCATCTAGAGAAGAGTTAAGAATTGCAAATTATAATGTGAAATTCATGTTCTTTTATACCAAATAAAATAGATAAGAAAGAAAAGGAAGTGTATGTATGGGGGAGACAGAGAGAGAGAGAGAAAGGAAAGAATATAGAAGGAAGGAAGGAGGGAGGGAGGGAAGGAAGAAAGAAGGGAGGGAGGAAAGTAGGAAAGGAGGGAAGAAGGGAAGGAACAAAAAGCATAAAAACTAGTAAAGTTAAATATCTAATAATTGAGGAATGGTTTATCAAATTATGGGAACCAATGTTGTGAAATATCATAGTCATTCAAAATTTTGAATATGAAGACTATAAATAAGCATGGAAAATGTCATTTTCTCATTTAATGGAAGCCTTGTGAATGTTCTAATTGCCAAGTTGTGTGCACAATAATAGATATGCCACAGTTCCTCATCTCAAGAAATTCACAGTCCAAGAAGACAGATATCCTGGGGGGTGATGTGGGGATGAGGGTGTGCTGGGGGAAGGTGGGGAGAGCCACAGATGAAGATGAGGGTTGAACAAAGGTCAGCTTGTGAAGGGCTAGAAGATGAATGTGATACTGAGAGATTTGGACTTTATAGCAATGGGGAGCCCTTGAAGACTTTTTATGGAGATCATTTTGCCTTCTCAGAGGATCATTTTAGATGATTTTCTGATAGGGATTGGTGTATAAAAAGGCCTAAGGCCAAGGTATTAATTAGATAGAGCTGGTGAGAAATGACTTGAGGCTGAGTTAATGTGGTGGCAATGGGAATGAAATGAAGGAAAAGATTCCTGTGATATACATAAAAGGCAGAATCAATAGAATTTGATGACATGTTGGCTATAGAGGCTAAGGAAAAGGGAAAACAAGAAAAAACTCCCAGGTTCTGGTTTGGTTGTTCACCAACAAAGATACAGAAAGGGGTGGGGTATAGATATCAGACTTTTTAAGAATGATTTTCAGGTTCCTGGAATGGGCAGTTTGAATTTGCTTCTATACTCAAATAAGGAGGAAATGTGTAACATAATGGTTAAAGAGTACAAGTTTGGGGTCTAACTCTGTTAAATAAATGCCAAAGTAAGGCCCACTGACAGGGTGCTGAATTCCTGAGCTTGTCTGCCCTGTTTACAGTGTCTAGATGTCTCTTGAGTCCTCAGGAGCCTTGCTGTTTGAGGTACTGTTTACTGTGGTAGTCAATGAGGTCCTGCTGAGATGTGCATAAGTGTAACCTCTGGAATGACCTCCCGACTCACTTTGAAATCTCTTAGCTATAAAAACTCATTTGTATTTAATATTTCCCTCTTTTGGTCAAGGTCTTTTTCCAGATGGCATTGCTAGTTGGCAATTTGTAATAACCCCTTGGTGCCAGGGAAGCTCATCCCCAGGAGTCATGTCCCACACTGGGGGAGCGGTAGTGCATTTATATGTTGAGTTTGGCTTAGAGAGAGGCCACATTTGAGCAACAAGGAGGCTTTCGGGAGATAACTCTTAGGCAATATATAATACTAGTTTAAGTTTCAATTCCACAAGAAAAGGTTCATAAGTACAATCATCAATATCAAGGGCCTGACATAATGGTCTGTCTTCCTTCACTAGGCATTGCCCATGTACTTGGAGGGTTCTTGCCATTCTATTAGAGAATGTAGCAGGACTCCCCAGGATGGGAATTCAATATTCTTTTGGTTATTGTTTGGATCTCACCCACCAAGACAATGCCCCATGAACACTTGAACATATTCATATGCCTTAGACGCATGCCCCAGGTACACCCCTCCCCACACATCCCCCCCCATCACTGACACTCCACACCAGTGATCCTCAGGCAGAAAGGAGTGTTGTTGTTTTTTTTATTTTTATTTTAGTAATAAAAATACAATTGAAAATTTCTCCCTTTAACAACATCTAGATATATAATTCGGTGGTATAAATTATATTTACAATGTTGTACAACCATAGACATCATCTGTTACCTCACTGGTAGGGATCAGATTTTGAGTCACCTTTTATATATTACACTTATGGAGCACCTGTAGTCAGTGCCCAGTCAAAAAACAGAAATGAAGCCTATTATTTTAACAGAAAATAATTAATATAAGGCATAGATTAAGCAGGAAAAACTTTATAAGAGATGTGGAGGTCACACAGAGCTGATAACTTCAGGAAGCATCTTCCTTCTGAGGGCTGAAGGGACAAAGGGAAGAAATTGATGGTTTTAGACCCAGAGGCTTGGAAGAGATTGCCTCTGGAGCCAGGACACTGACTTCTATGGAGAGAGGATGAGACTGGTTGGGGAGGACTGAAGAAAGTTGGGAGACATAAAACCAGCAGTAGCGGCTGAGGTGAAAGGATATTGCAGGGGTGATGCTGACAGTAACAGTCAGGAAGGAGTGGCTCCCTTCTTCTTCCTCTGGCCCTACCAGCTCTCTCTAGCACCTCCTATTTGTAGAGTCTAACAGGAGCCTACAGGTGAAGAGGAAAGGTCATTTGCATAGTAAAATCCCCAGAATCACAAAAGACAGAGTATGGAAGGATGAATTGAAGATAAAATTAAATAATTATTTTAGAAAACAATATTAGAAAAATAAGAAAGGCTGAAAATTGTTGGTCAGAGTATCCATCTGTTCTAGTCTGCTAACTGCTCAAGCAGATACTATAAAATGGGTTGGCTTTTAACAATGGGAATTTGTTAGTTTACAAGCTTGCAATTTCGAGGCTGAGAAAAAATGTCCAAATCAAGGCATTATTAAGTGATGCTTTCTTCCTGAAGAGTGGCTTCTGGTGATCCTGGACACCTCTGTCATATGGCAAGGCACATGGTGGCATCTACTGGTCTTTCCCTTCTCTCCTGGGTTTCATTGCTTCCAGCTTCTTGCATCCATAGCTTTGTCTTGAATTTCATTCTCTTATAAAGGACTCTAGTAAGAGGATTAAGACCTACCCTGAATGAGGTGGGTCACATCTTAAGTAAAGATTCTACTCATCAAAAGATCCTAATTACAATGGATCCACACCCACAGGAATGGATTAACTTTAAGAACATACTTTTTTGGTGTCCATACAACTTCAAACCACTACACCATCTCAAAAATTAGGAAAAGACACCATATTAAAAAAATGAAAAGGAAAGAAAGTAAAGATAAAGCTGTAACTAATTAAATGCCTACTAATCAATGAATAGTAGGCAAAATCAACAGAGCAAAAAGTTGGGTTTTTGAAAAAACTAGTAAAATTGGTCAGTTTTTAGTAAAATTCATCATGAATAAAAGAGACAAGGCAAAATTTACCTGTATCTGGACCAAATAAGGAAATGCTATATATTCTATAGGCATTAAAGAGAGAAAGAGGATATTAAGAACAACTTTATTCAATACATTTGAAATCCCTTGAAACTAAAGAAAAGGAAAACTGTTTTTGATGTACCAGGGAGACCAAAGCTTTGTAAATCAGGTCTTCTCTGTCATATTTGTTATGGTTGTTTCTTGTCTATTACTAAAACCTTCAAGACTGTCTGCTTGCTGCTGCACTGGGATTTTTGCTGTTTAACTTTTTCATGATTACTTGCCTCAGGTGTTACTTACATAGTAACAGCTTAAATGGATTGTTTTTAAAGAGTTTATCTCACAGAGTAGCCATATAAAAATACAAAAAATAATAGAAAGAAAACAATTCATTTACATCCTGGAAGGACATACTAACATTTTTTTTTTAGAAAGTCAGCAAATTTTGTTAAATTTGGTCAATTTGGAGGAAAAAATCAATATAAGCAGTTATATAGGGTGTCACTGAAGAAGGTAGATCATTACGTTTTTTGGTTTTCAATTGTCTGAGTTAGTTTCATGTAGATAGTTTATATGTCATCGTTTTTCATATACTTGCAAACACTTAGACTGTTATCTTTTAATCATTTGACCAAAATTTTGACCACTTTTTGGCCATTCTAGGGTTTCGTTTCCATTGCCATCCACTGTAACTATTTCTTAGTGTTTGAATATAGATTACAAGGGACAGGATGCATTGAGGTCATTTTTTATCCATTCTGAGTTAATTGTCATATATGGTGTGAGGTAAGGGTCCAACTTCATTCTTTTGCATATGGATAACAGTTGTCCCAGCACCATTTGTTGAAAAGAATACTCTTCCTCCATTGAATTGTCCTGGCATCCTTGTAAAAAAGTCTATTGATCATAAATGTAGGTCTTTAAGTTCTATTCCACTCTTCTTATGCCAGTACAATACAGACTTGCTTACTGTAACTTTGTATTAAGTTTTGAAATCAGGAAGTGTGAGTTCTCCACTTTGTTCTTGTTTTTCAAGATTGTTTTGACTATTTTGGGTGCCTTATATGTCCATTAGCTTGTCAGTTTCTATGAAAGAGTGAGCTGAGATTTTGATAGCAATTGTGTTGAATTTGTAGATCAATTTAGGGAGTAAAATTGTCATCTTCACAAGATTGGAAGATCTTAACAATGTATTCCAGTCTATGAATTCAGGATGTTTTTCTATTTATTTAGGTCTTCTTCAATTTCTTTCAAATGTTTTGTCATTTTCAATGTGCAAGTCTTGCATTTCTTTGGTTAAAGTTATTCTTAAGTATTTTATTGCTTTTTTATGCTATTGCAAATGGAATTGTTTTCTCAATTTAATTCTTGAATTGTTCATTGCAAGTGAACACCTTCTCTTGTGTCCAGTAATGACTTTTTTATTTGATTGAAATAGATCTTAGTCATTCATTTTCAAATATGGCATAACAGAAAAGGTTATTTTTGTGATAGGAAGAATTTATTTTATATATTTTATATATTTTTTATTTTAGGAAGTACTGGGGATTGAACACAGGACCTCTTCCATGGGAAGCATGTGCTCAACCAATGAGCTACATCTGCTCCCTGAGATATGAAGAATTTAGAGGGACCATTAAGGTCACATAGGTATTTTTTGTTAACTACTCAAAATTTTAACACACACTTCCAAATTGAGCTTAATCTCTTTAGAAGAGGTAGAGTTATACAGACATCTTAGTAGTAAGCTGTCAAGGAGACATTGTATATAGTGCATGTTAAGAGAGGTACACAAAAGCATGCCATTCCAAAATCCATATTTTGGTAAATTTCTTATTATAAGTTTGATTAGTAACTTTCCTTCTGTCTTCCTAGTTAGAATGCAGTAAGTTTAAAATTGCTTGTGTAAAATGTATCTTAGTTATTCCCTGAGGATAGGTCTCAAGGATACTGAGCTAGGTACTTAAGTGTCTCTTGCAAACTTTAAGTGTCCAAAAGGGCTTATAAACTGCACTAGATCAGCAAAAAAGGATTTCACAAATCCAACTCATCCTGTCACAAGCAACTGATACTCTGTTTTTATCATTTCCAGGGTTGAAACAGGAGAATTTGAGACTATTTTTTTATGGCAGGATAATTCTGTCCATTTCTGAGAAAACAAAAGGTTATCCTTTGCTAAGATTTTTCCTTACAATGTGGCTATGGACAAAACCAAGTTCTTCACCTTTACCTATACTGGGATAAACAGTTGGAGGGAGCAATCAGCCTACCCCTGCCCAAACAGATGAAGGCTACAATTGTTAAACAGCACTGCCCTCTTGTGAGGAATCTTGAAAAATGACCAGCTTGGAAAAGTTCCTTCAGGACAATGCTGCCTGTTTGTAATAAAACTGTAGCTTGATCAGAACGTAAATTTTATGAACCATTGATTTCTACCACAATTTCCATCATAGGTTAACAAAATCCCCTGATACTAAATTCTTGCCCTAAAAGAACACGAATATTCCTCGTGTCCTAATAATCATGATCTTTTTCCTCTAGTAATTTAAGATTTCTTCAATTTCTAAAACTTCAACATGTTTTACAAGGTAAATATAGTTAAACAACACCAAGTATGGCTTTTACTCAATAAAGAATGCTTCATGATAGCATGAAATTGACTATTTGACTAACAGGAAAATCAAGGTAGATTGTCAGGTTTTTTTTTTTTTTTTCAGAGATGCTGCCCCTCATTTATGTGGATGATAAACCAGAGTCCCAAGAAACTGGGAATTATCAAAGCCCGTGATTTGGATTCTTTTCTTTTTCCTCTCAGTCCAGCCCTTTTATTGCTACAGGATGTGATAGGGTATAATTCTGTGAAGACAGAAGCTACTTCCTTAAATTAATATTTCTGTCAACCAGATAGAAATGTGATAAACATTGACTATGGAGGTTTTCCTCTCACCCCAAAAATTTGCATCCTATTTTTAAAAATAAAATTTTATTGAAGTATAATATCCGTACATGAACATACATAAACAATAAGTGTATAGTAAAAGTTGTGAACTTACAAAACAAACATGCATATCATCACACAGGGCTCCCATATATCACCCCACCACCAACACCTTGCATTTTTGTGAAAATATTGTTACAAATTATGAAATAGTATCATCAAAATATTACTACTAACTTTAGCCCATATCTTCATTTGGTATATTTTCTCCCAACCCACCCTATTAGTAACACCTTGTATTAGTATTATATATTTGTTATAGTTCATGAGAGACTGTTCTCATATTTCCTGTTAACCAGAGTCCATCTTCAACCACTGGATTCCCTGTGTTATACAGCTCAAGATTTGTATAATCCATTCAAAGTGTACACTCAGTGGCTCTCATTTTCATCAGACTTGTGCTGTTATCATCTCAGTCAATTTTAGATTGTTTTCATTACTACAAAAAGAAAAATCCCATACCCCTTATTTTCCCACATTGATGTGTGTTAGTATTGAAAAAATCTTTTTGCCATTGCTGCAAAATATTACAATATTACTATCATCCATAAATTATATTAGTTGTAATTTTCCCATGTATCACCATATGCTTAACACTTTGTAAAAGAACATTCTTATATTTATACTATTAACCACAGTCTTCATCCATCACAGAAATCACTGTTATACATACCCTGGATTATTCTCTATTTTCCTTTCAATTGACATTTACGTCCACAGACCACACCTTTCAGCCACAATCTTATTTATAAATCAACAGTGTTGGTTATACCCACTATATTGTGTTACCATGAACTCTATTTCCACACTTTTACAATAAACATTGTTAAAAATTCTACATACATTGAGCATCAGCTCCCATTCTCAACCCACATTCTAATTCCTAGACTTAGACTTTATCACTCTAGACTTTATCTTTGCAAGTTTACTCATCATATTTAGTTTATATTAGTGAGACCATACAATACATGCCCTTTTGTTTCTGGCTTATTTCACTCCACATAATATCCTCAAGTTTCATCCATGTTGTTATATGAACACCAATTTTATTTCTTCTTATAGCTGAATAGTATTCCATTGTACATTTATACCACATTTTGTTTATCCATTCATCAGTTAATGGACACTTTGGGCTGGTTCCATATTTTAGCAATTGTGAATAATGCTGCTATAAACATCAGTGTGCAAATGTCAGCTCACATCTTTGCTTTCAGTGCTTGTGAAGATATTCCTAGTAACAGGATTGCTGGATTATATGGCAAGTCTATATTCCAGCTTCTTGAAGTACTGCCAAAGTGTCTTGCACAGAGGCTACACCATTCTACATTCCCACCAACAGTGAGGGAGTGTTCCTATTTCTCTACATCTTCTCCAGCACTTGCAGTTTTCTGTTTTGTTTTGTTTTTTGATAATGGCCATTCTGTAAGGTGTGAAATGGTATCTCATCGTAGTTTTGATTTACATTTCCCTAATAGCTAGGGATGTTGAATATTTTTTTCATGTACTTTTCAGCCATTTGTATTTCCTCTTTTGAGAAATGTCTATTCAAATATTTTGCCCATTTTTAATTGGTTGCTTGTCTTTTTATCATTGAGTTGTATGATCTCTTTATATAACATGGATATCAAACTCTTGTCAGATATATGGTTTCCAAATATTTCCTCCCATTTAGTAGGCTGCCTTTATTTATTTATTTATTGTTGATACTTATTATTTGTATGGTACTTTTTTTTTCTTTTTTATATTTTAAAAGATGCTTAGATTACATAAATGTTATACAAAAATTACAGGGATTCCCATGTTCCACACCTCCCACACCTCCCATAACCTCCCACATAAAAATCTTTCATTAGTGTGGCATATCAGCTGCAATGTATATACACATCCTGGGGCTTTGCCATAAGCATGGACCATAGTTCACATTGTAGACCACACTTTCTATAGTAAAGTGATAGAGTATAGTTGCATATTGAAGGATAGGAAATGTGGGTAGTGATATTACTGGGTTTGGTGGTACAGGGTTGACAGGTGGGTAGATTAGGAAGGGTGGGCTAGAATACCCAGGATACTGGGGGAAGAGATGGGAGGGGGACTAGGTGCCTAATAGGGGAGGATAATCAGCTTGTCAAGACCTCTTGTTGCATGTAACTATGAATCTTGTCATCCAACGAGTCAAGACAGGGGAGTGTTATGTACCCCAGGGGGATGGGGAGAAAGGAACAGAAAAGATCAAACAGTGGGTATTTAGTGGTCAGGGGAAATAGGCTGCCTTTTTAATTTCTTGACAAATTCTTTTGAAGAACAAAAGTGTTTAATTTTGAGGAGGTCCCATTTATTTATTTTTTTCTTTCATTGCTCATGCTTTGCGTGTAAGATTTAAGAAACTACTGCCTACCACAAGATCTTGAAGATATTTACCTACATTTTTCTTCTAGGAGATTTATGGTTATTGCTTTTATATTTAGGTCTTGATCCATTTTGAGTTAATTTTTGTATACGGTCTGAGGTAGGAGTTCTCTTTCTTTAAAGAAATGAAAAGCACCCAAATAGAAAAGAAAGAAGTAAATTTGTCGCTACTCACTGATAATATGATCGTATATTTAGAAAATCCCAAAAAATCCAAAATGAAGTTACGGGAACTATTTCTTTATCTTGCCTAATTGCTCTTGTTAGAATTTCTAGGACAATATTGAATAACAGTGATAAAAGTGGGCATCCTTGTCTTGTTCCCAATATCAGCGGGAAAGCTTTCAGTCTTTCACCAGAGTAGAATGTTAACTGTGGGGTTTTTATATATGCACTTTCCCATGTTGAGAAAGAGTGTTTTTTATCAAGAAAGGATGCTGTATTTTGTCAAATGCCTTTTCTGAATCAACTGAGATGATCATATGATTTTTCCTCTTCAATTTATTAATGTGATTTACTATACTGATTAATTTTCTTGTGTTGAACCACCATTGCATACCTGGGATAAAACCCACTTGATTGTGATGTATATAGAAGGTTCTGAATTGGGTTTGCAAGTATTTTGCTGAGGAGTTTGCATCTATATTCATTCTGTAACTCACCTAAATTGGTCCGTAATTTTTTTTCGGAGTATCTATCTGGTTTTTGTGTTAGGGTGATGTTGGCTTCATGGAATGAGCTTGGTAGCATTCCTTCTTATTCAATTTTTTGAAAGAGCTTGAGCAAGACTGGTATTATATCATCTTTGAATCATTGGTAGAATTTACCTGTGAAGCCATCGGTCCTGGGCTTTTTGTCTTTGGGAGGTTTTTGTGACTATTTCAATCTCTTTACATTTGATTGGTTTGTTGAGGTCTTCTATTTATTCTAGGGTCAGTGTAGATTGTTAATGTGTTTGTAGGAATTTGTCCATTTGTCTATGTTGGCTAGTTTGTTGGCGTACATTTGTTCATAGTATCCTCTTGTGATCTCTCTTATTTCTATGGGGTCAGTGGTAATGCCCCCTCTCATTTCTGATTTTATTTATTTGCATCTTCTGTCTTTTTTCTCTTGTCAGTCTAGTTGTGTTCATCAATTTTGTTGATCTTCTCAAAGAACCAACTTTTGGTTTTGTTGATTCTCTCTATTGATTTTTGTTTTCAATTTCATTTATTGCTTCTCTGATCTTTATTATTTCTTTACTTTGGCTTGGTTTAGGATTAGTTTGCTGTTCTTTTTCTAGGTCCTCCATGTATGCAGTTAGGTCTTCAGTTTAAACTCTTTCTTCTCTTTTTAATGTAAGCATTAAGGACTATAAATTTCCCTCTTGGCACTGCGTTTGCTGTATCCCATAGGTTTTGATATGTTTTGTTCTTATTTTCATTCACCTCAAGATTTGTACTGATTTCTCCTGCAATTTCTACTTTGACCCACTGAATATTTAAGAGTGTGTTGTTTAATCTCCATATATTTGTGAAATTTCCCTTTTTCCATCCATTATTGAATTCCAGCTTAATTCCAATATTATCAAAGAAAATGTTTTGTATAATTTCAATCTTTTAAAATTTATTGAGACTTGTATTATAACCCAACATATGGTCTATCCTGGAGAAGAATCCATGTGCACTTGAAAAGAATATATATTTTGCTGATTTGGAGTGTAATGCTCTATAGATATCTGTTAGTTAGGTCTAGTTCATTTATTATATTATTCAAGCCCTCTGTGTCCTTACTTATCCTATGTGCAGATGTTCTATCCAATGCTGAGGGTGGTGTATTGAAGTATCCAACTATTATTGTAGAGATGTCTATTTCTCCCTTCAGTTTTGCCAGTGTGTGCCTCATGTATCTTGGGCCACCCAGGTTAGGTGCATAAATATTTAGTATAGTTAATTCTTCTTGATGAATTGCCCCCTTTATTACTATATAATGACCTTCTTCATCTTTTATAACAGTTTTGCATTTAAAATCTATTTTGTGTGATATTTGTATCACTACTCCAGATCTTTTCTGCTTATATTTGCATGGAATATCTTTTTCCAACCTTTCACTTTCAACCTGGTTGTGTCCTTACATCTGAGATGAGTCTTTTGTAGGCAGCATATAGAAGGTTCATATATTTTTTTAATCCATTGTCAGTCTGTCTTTTAATTGGGGAATTCAGTCCATTAACATTCAGTGTTATTACTGTAAAGGCATTACTTACTTTTCCATTTTATCCTTTGGCTTTCTGTTGTCATAGTTTAGTATTGTCTATCTTTCTTATGCTTAAAGTTACCCTTACTAATAATTTTCACTTCTACAGTCTTCTCCAAGTCTCTCGCTCTTGTTTTTTCCTTTCAGTTTGTAGCATCCCCTTTAGTATCTCTGGTAAATCTGGTCTTTTGGTAACATACTATCTCAGTTTTTGCTTGTCTGTGAGACTTTAAACTCACCCTCATTTTGGAAGGACAGTTTTGTGGATAAAGAATACTTGACTGGCAGTTTTCTCTTTCAATACCTTAAATACATCGTACCATTTTCTTCTCATCTCCATGGTTTGTGGTGAGAGATTGGCACATAGTCTTATTGAGGTTCCCTTGTATGTGATGCATTGCTTTTCTGTTACTGCTTTCAAAATCCTCTCTTTATCTCTGGTATTTGTCATTCTGCATAATAGGTGTCTTGGAGTAGATCTGTTCATATTTATTCTGTTTGAGGTGCATTGTCCTTCTTGGATATTGATATTTATGTCTTCATAAAAGTTTACGGTCATTATTTCCTCAAATATTCTTTCTGTCCCTTTTCCATTCTCCTCTCTTTCTGGGATGCCAATAACATGTATGTTTGTGTGTTTCATGTTGCCATTCAGTTCCCTGAGACCCTGTTCCATTTTTTCCACTCTTTTTCTCTTTCTGTTTTCCTTTCTTTTCCAGTTCAGATGTTCTGTCCTTGATTTCACTAACTCTGTCCTCCGTCAATTCAAATCTGCTGTTATATGCATCCAATGTATTTTTAATCTCATTCATTATGCCTTTCATTCCCATAAGCTCTGTTACTTTTCTTTGTTGTCTTTCTAATTGTTCTTTATATTCTCAATGTCTTCTTAATATCCTTTATCTCTCTAGTCATATTTTCCTGCATTTGCTTGAATTGATTTAGGAGATTAGTGTGATTATCATTGATTACTTGTCTTAAATCCTGCGTCTTGTCAGGATTTTTGGTTTGTTCCTTTGGCCTGGCCATATCTTCCTGTTTCTTAGTAAGATATGTAATTTTTTCTGCTGATGCCTAGGCATTTGGATATGTTAATGAATTCATTCTGATGGTCACTTTTTCTCCCTTGCCTAGTGGTTTTGTTTCATGGCTCTTCTTTGATTTTTGGTGCAACTTATTCTAAGTCTTTAACATTGCCCAGTTTACCAAAATAGGGTCAAAATAGTTGTCCCAAACTCCTAGGGTCAGATCTCCCCCCAGGAGTTTGGAACAAAAGACACCTAAAAGCAGTTTTTTCCCTTGCAGTTTCCTGGCTGGCAAGCAGCTGGTGTTAGTCAGAGAATCTTTACATGCAGGTGACTCTTTCAGCCTCCACTTGCCCATGTTTTTGGTCTGGTCACAGTGGAGATTCAAAGCGGGCTCTGCTGGCCAAATTCACTGAAGAGAGACCACTCTCTACACTCTGCTGCACTGTCCCTCTTCTCAGGGAGGAAGACATCTGTACTTCCCTAGTTGGCTGCCGTGAGTCATGGATTTTATTCAGGCTATTCACCTGGAGGGTGAGGGATGGATGCCATTCCTGGATGCAGGGGTTAGCAACTCATGGTTTTCATTTCAACCTCTTTGTCAGTCTGTCCCTTGCCCTCCTGGGGAATGTGCAGCATTCTCCTGGTCTGCAGAGCCAAAAAGCAGGACCCTCAGACAGGATTTTGCCCTTCCTCCATTGTTTTTGTAAGAGAATTAGGCCTTGCCTGCCTATTCTGATGTCATCTGCCCAGAAATCCTGCCTCCCATTTTAAATCTCTATTCCCATAGCTTTATCCTTTATCCCCTTGAAACCATTGATTAAAATTTTTAAAAAACTTTTTATTGTAGTAATGTATATCCAATTCAAAATTTCCATTTTAACCATTTTCAAGTGTGTAATTAAGTGGATTAATTACATTCACAATATTGTGCTACCATCACCAATACCTGTTACTCCAGATTTTTCATCACCTCAAACAGAAACTCTGCACTCATTAAGCAATAACTTTCTCCACCCTCCCCAGCTCCCGGTAATCTATAATCTACTCTCTGTCCCTATGAAATTTGCTTCTTTTAGGTAAGTAAGATCATACAATATTTGTCTTTTGTGTCTGGCTTATTTCACTCAACATGATGTCTTTAAGATTCACCCATGTTGTCACATGCATCAGAATTCCATCACTTTTTACAGTTGAATAATTAATGTATATACCATATTTTGCTTATCCATTCATCTCTTAATGGACACTTGGGTTGCTTCCACATTTTAGCTATTGTGAATAGTGCTGCTGTGAACATTGGTATACAAATATCTGTTTGAGTCCCTGCTTTCAGTTCTTTGGGGTATATATTAAGAAGTGAGATTTCTGGGTCATATGGTAATTCTATGTTCAATTTTTTGAGGATCTACCAAACTGATTTCCCCAGTGGCTGCTCCATTTTACAATGCCTCCAACAATATACATGGTTTCCAATTTTTCAGAATCCTTGCCAATACTTGTTATTTTCTGTTTATTTAATAATAGCCATCTTAGTGGGTATAAAGTGATATGAAATTTGGTATGACATTTGAAAGAAAGAAGATGTAAGAAGATAGGAAGAGGTAAGCTGGAAGGCCATTCAGAAGTGGTTTGTCTTACTCAGAGTGGTAAAGGGGAATTAAAACCATGGAAAGAAGAGTGCTTTTGGCTTTCTTGCATTCTTGCTCTATTTCTTTCCCTCCCTGCCACCACCCAGTGGCAGTTTGATATTGTTTATGAATTCCAAAAATAGATATTGGATTATGTTTGTAAACTTGTCTGTCCCTCTGGGCATGTTAGATTATATTGGATTCAGAGGTTTCTCTTACTTGACTAAATAATAATTAAGGCTTTGATTGGGCCATGTCAGTAGGACATTACATCCCTGCCCCTTTGGTGGGTGGGGACTCACAGAGAAAAGACATGGCAGAGAACAGAGTTGGAGTTTTAATGCTGGAGCCCAGGAAGTAAGCACACAGAGGAGCAGAGAGAAGGCTTGATTAGACATGGCAGAGGCCCCAGGAAGGGAGAAGAGCTGTTTGCCTGATAGTCTACAGCTGACCTTGTGGAGAGAGGTGAGCAGCTGAGCCGGGAGCGAAACAAGCACTGGGAAGAGAGGAACCCAGGAAGCTTGAACTTTGCAGAACATTGGCAGCCATCTTGCTCCAACACATGGCAATAGACTTTGGTGAGGGAAGTAACTTATGCTTTATGGCCTGGTAACTGTCAGCTTCTACCCCAAATAAACACCCTTTATAAAAAGCAAC